>APFE031657057.1:0-26908 GCA_000404065.3 Pinus taeda | reverse complement strand
TAGTCCATCCAGTTGTTGTATGTGCTTCTGTTGTTGTTAACAATTATTGTTGACAGCTCTTCAAACAGGTAGAAATGAAAGTTTTTGTGAAGCAGAATGTACTTCACATTTGTGTGAGCCACCTTAGATCAATGATTAGGTAAGAGAAGTTCAAACTACCTTTTTTGACCTTCTCAACAGTAGTTTTGCATGAAGTCAAGGAGGAAAGCAGTTCTTCTCGGGAGGACCAGCACATCCAGGAAGGAAAGTGGTCAAAGGCTTTGGTTCAGAGGCACTATGTAAGGAAAGTGTGTGGAGGTTTAAAGAAGAGGGTGTTGTTACTCTAATTTACTATTCAAATCAGTATATCAGTCTTTTGGAGACCAAAAGTTCTTTAGTGGGAAGGCGATCGATGGATTTTGGATAGACTTCTAAGTCTAAGTGTTCCTCATAGAGGAAAATGAAAGTCTAAGGATTCTCCTAGAGATAGTCTCATTGCATAGATCTTTTTGTTCTAAATCTACTACAATTTGAATGGGCTAAAATGGACCTCGGATGCAGAAGTTATTGTAAAAAGAAATTGCCCAATGTCCTTAGAAAAGGAGGCATTTTTTAATTAAATTGGTCTTTAAGAGAAAATATGTTGTTAACGTAAGTTCCTTAAAGAAATCGCATCGGAAACCTTTTTCCAAGGGAACAATGGAAATATCGCATCGGAGATATGTATTATATGGGGTCGGATCACAAGTCTTAAGGACATGCGATATGCGATCATCGTTAAATATCGCATCGCAACAATCTATCAAAAAGAAATGGACCTCAGGCATTTGGACCATGCGAAGTGTGATCATCGATCCATTGCGTCAGTCATAAAGCAATTGTGATTTATGATTGTGAACCAGCGATAGGCCGACCACCGCTATGCCAAAATACTGATGGGTTGACGCGCCAATAGTCGATGAGGCACCGACTGGAGTGATCGAAAATCGGAGATCGGGGAATGCAAAGGAATGGGAAGCACCATATCCATGCGACATTGCAATTTGCGATGGGCGCAGACCCGATAGGAATTATAGGGGCGATTGCATCCTATTTGAGATCTGGTTTAAGGGCTCATGATGTGTTTCGTGAGCTTAACATGTGTATTTTTATTATGTGTCGAATTCAAGATCTCTACATGAGGAAGGAAAAATTATTAGGTTACTTGTATTTCCATTCCTTTCAATTGGAAAAAAATGGATTCTTTGATCAATGATCGGGCTTCCATGCTTTTGGGAGGTGAAAACAAATGTGTTTTAAAAGCGCAGAGAACATAGTTAACAAGGGGTTTTTTTTTTATGAATGTGTGGGAAGAGTAAGGATGTCGGGGAATCCATTGGAAGGCCCAATGAAAGCTCAGATGTCGGAGAAAGCAGAGCACTTAACATAGCATAGCCACTAGAGGTCACTGAAGGAGAGTTGTTAGGTGAAAGAGCAAGCAGCCAGAGAAAACTGGAAGCAAGCAGCACAGAGCAGCTGAGGGAGTTTTTTGTTTTGGAAATCGCTTGGAGGTCAAGCAAATGAACCAAAGAGTTGTAAAAGGGTCATTGGAAGGTTGTGGAGACAGTCACTTGGAGGTCAAGCGGACTGCTGAAGCTCGAAGAGCCAGAGCCACGAGCCTAAGAGCCAAAGCTAAAGAAAGAAGGCCGAGAGCTTCAGAGTTGGGAACAGAATGGCATTCTAAGCCCATTGTTTCTGTGTTAAACCATGGAGTTGAGCCAGAGAGCTTGTAAAAATATTACTACCATAATCCCAGAGAGCCTAGTCGAGTTGACTAGAGCTCAAGGAGATGTAGCCCAAGAGTTTTGGATGAATTCCTCATTAAACCATTGTCTTAGGTATGTTGTTTCATTGTTGCATTATATCTGTTGCTTTAGTTGTTGTTATATCAATTCAAGCAAATAGACTTAAAACACATAAACGATCAACAATAAACATAAGCATACACTTATATTGTCAAGCACACATTTAGTCCCGCATTTGTTAATCAATAAGACTTGGGAATATTTAAAGCTTTGGAAGTGGGAGAGGTTCTTGTAAGTTAGACAAGAAGCCTAAGTGGCCCATTTTCAGATCAAAAAGCTAATGAAAAGTTGGAAATTGTTTCGCAGGTGCATTTTTTCATTAATGTATGATGTCTCTCTCTTTCCTTTTCCTTTTTTCTTTCATTTTCCTTTATTTTCTCTCTAATTTCCCTTGCATGCATATTCTTCTCTCTTCATTTTCCTTTTCTCCTATTCCTTCATTTCTTATATTAAATTGTCATTTATTATCTTTTTGCCATTGTCAATTTCTGTAGTCGTTAATTAACCACAAGTGATCCTCAATGTAATGTTTTTTCTCCTCATTCATCTTGGAATACGCGTCCCAGGAATTTGGTTGATTTTTTCCTTTTTACATAGAAATATAACCTGGGGTTGTTATAAGGCCAGTTTTTAACTCATCCTTTCCCATGGTATTCTCATCTTCAAATGTATGTTTGTCCCTATGTTATCATAGGAAGGTAATTGAATACCTCAAGACTTAAAGGCATCATGGATGCTCTGATACCATGTTAACATGGGAGAATATATCCTTATTACAAACATTAAAATGTGTCAAGCACTCTTGCCCAGTGTTTACAGGACCTCCAATGATTTTGCATGAAATTTTTCTATAGAAGCCTTCATATCTTCATCACCCTTTTCTCTTTTACCAAGCAATATCTCTTTTGTGGTTGCAATTGATCTTCAATAAAAAATCTCACTTCTCAATATTCTTAGGTGGCATGGAATGTGTCATGAAATTCACATCATAGGCTCTTTCCTTCACATGGTTCTCTTCTTTGATATAAAATCAATGTGATTCACTTTCCTTAGATGCAATTATTCAACTTGGCAACTTTATCTCCACTCGACTTTAACATGATAGCCAAGTCATGCAGCTCCAACATGCAAATGTGTTTAGCTTGAGAGGTGCCCAAGCATAGCCACTTCTTATTTGTTAAAATCGACATGCATAGGAAACTACTTTCATAGAAAAAACACGTCTAATGGACAAATAAACATTCAAAAAACAACACATTGTTTCTACTCTTATGATGTGTTTGGACCCTCCCATGAGGGAGTCAAGCCCAGTCCTGCTCTAATACCAAATTAAAAAGAAATAAAAGAACACACTCTTGATTCATTAATAAAATAATGGCACATATAAATAGTGTTATCTCAAGAAAGAGAAACTATTTTGATTGCAAAAACAACTTTTTGAGCAAATATCTCAATCTCTCACCAATCTAGGAACTGTCTTGTTGGATACAATCTCTCACATCCAACTAGTTCCAACAACCTCCTAAAGACTAAGAATGGAATCCTTCTCGTAGAGAACCAACTCTACCTAATAATGACTAATAATTATAATAATTAAATATGATCACAAGCATATAAGACAAGTAGGAGTTATATACTCTAAAAAATCTCCAATCTATAGGCTGGAAAGGTCCCATTTCCTGGAAAGGTTCCATTGCGTGTATAGAAGAAGTTGTAGCCTTGCTAAATTTTTAAGACAATATTTAATAAAAGACACCATTGCATATGATCTGGATCTTTAAAGTGACTTGACTTGTAAAAATATTCAAATTTAAGTGGTTAAACTTAAACTAACAATTAACTTAAATCAAGCATGAAGAACTTTAATGAAGCTGCATCTAAAAGAAATGTAGAAGAGAAGAGAAGAGAAACAAGAAGGACAACCAATTGATAACAAAATTCGTCTAGTGTCAACTATATCTCTGATTCCTACCTCCAATGGAGTGGCCTCTTTTATTATTCATATTTTAAGCATTAATGTGCTTTGTTACATTACTTAGTCTTCAATTTGTTATAAGAAGCCTACAAAACTATTGCTAAGTCGTGAACCAATTCCCTCCCTTCTAGCTATCAAAAATAGGGCTCAAACACCCTGTCTACAAATTGAAAACAAATTACAAATGAATCCTTCAAAACTCACAACAAAAATTGAGCTCTTTGCTATTAGGAAGTAGTTTAAAATATCACCAAAATCCATTTTGGTTGCTATAAAATTAGAGCTCAAACTCTTCTTGTTTTACAAAAGGTTACAGAAAAATACTCTCTTCAAAGACCCTCAACTCTATCAAGATGCCAGTGCTTTGACTATCTAGTGCTTTGGCAAGTAATTTTAATATATAAAACTTTACAACTTTCTATACTCTAGGTCGTGTCTCACGCGTTATGATCCAATCCAAATAAAATAATATGATTTTAATCCACATATGAACCCATGGCGCATTTAGTTAACTTTACCATATAAATATTACCATATTAAAACTATCGAATCGTGGTCAATCACAGCATGATGTGGGGCGCACTTTCACTAAGATTATAACATATATTAATTGGTGATATAAAATTTGAGTTGGCGGTCCATTGATATGTGACCACATGGCATGTTAGTTAAACAGTGGTTTGTTATGGGTGGTTCACGGCGTCAAACTTGTGGATCTTACCATTTTGGTCCTCTTAAAAGAAATAAATGTTTTCTATTTAGCTCATAAAAGATCGACATGACTCATTGGTGGATCCCAGACATTTAATTCCATACATCGTGGGGTCAAACCCCGTGGCTCCAACCATTTTGGCCTTTAAAATTCAAATTTCTTGGATCATTCCCAAGGTGACACATGGTGCCTTCTAATTAGGCCATGTGGCACATCCTCATTGGTCCACTTGGAGCTCAATCAGTGCCCATGTCATCTACCAATGTAGTGTCACCTTAGCACCTGCCATGACATCCTATTGTTATGTGTCACTCTCAAAACCTACCATGTCAGTTGCCAACTATGCCACTTGTTATGCTTAGGTTCATCCATGTGTCAGTCATGTCAACGCCACATCATGCCACATGTTCTTTTCCCATCCTACCACATCAAATTTCTCTGACTTACATGTTGGCTTCATACTACCAAGTATCATTTTGCCGTATTGCCACATGGCACCTCTGCTAACATTTTTCCTTGTTCCACACAAGCTTCATAACACGATAACTTTCACCAACAAAATATGTTTTTGCATGTTCAAGTTGTGTTGGAATCATCTCGTCGAGATCTTCGACATGGTGTTGTTTCCATAAGGTTATGGGAACTAATTTAGGCTTTTCTAGATTCTCCTAAATCAACATAAACATAACTTCTCAAGTTATCCAAACGAAATATCTAGCTTGTAGCCTTGAAAAATTTTATTGCATGCATAGAAGACTTATAGAGGGAGTTTTGGGGCCCTCCTCTTCAATAATTCCCATTGTTATTTTGGTGATCTATCTATGTAGATTTTTTTATAATTAATATCCTCTTGAGCATATATAAGGAGTTTTCCAATAGAGTTGTATTAATCATCTATGGACGTGTAATGACATGTGTTATGCCTATATAAATATAGTAAATAACTAGGCTTCCTCAAAATAAATTCATTGGAAGTCAAAAAAGCCACTTATTTTATGAGTAACTGACTTTATGTGTAGCTCAACGCGAGTAATTAAGGCTTCAGTAGTCAATTGGAAACAAAATGGAAAGGCCAACACTAAGCCCTAATTTCATTTAAGGATTAAGTTTTTAAGACTTTCCAAAAAATCTATCCTTTCCAATGGATAGAAATTAAAACGTAGCCATATCCCAAGAATATTTATAGCCCAATTCTATGTTGTTCATATCAGCACTTTTCCTAATATTATGAATCCAATTGTGAATATTATTGTTATTTCACATTTTTAGGTGTTTTATGAAGACTTTATTAGTCTATTTTCATTACAAGAATGATGTATTCCCCCTAAAAACATGGTTTGTTAATGAGATTTTCATTAAATCATTTCAAAGGTTCTGTGAGGACATTCCTCACTTAATATTTGTCATACATTAGTTTTTGTTGTATCTCATATGTTCTCTTATACAAGATATATAATTTAATTAGATTGTATGTCTTTGAGTCACATGTCAAAGACTCATTTGTTATGACTAGTGCAAGCCCCGTCTCTCATGATTGAGAAGAGCCTTTCATTTCCAATCAATCATCATGTTTGTTTAAGAGGTTAAGAGACAAACTTCCCTACCTATCTAGCCATCAAATCTCTTTCAAGAGGTTTGTTACACAATATCATCACATATAATTGAAATTAAGAGTCCTCGTGAATCTTTAACATCATTAAATCTATTAAATCAATGCATTTAACCACATCTATGCATCAAAAGGAACACCTTTACATTTCAATAGAAAATAAAATAAATGTTACACAACCATAAACATTCTTTCCATTACATTTAAAAAAAAATTGTAGTGGAGAATACAAATCACCAAGGCACTTATCTTGTTGAATTACAGAGCTACATGCAAGTAATAAAGTGTGAGTTGTTTTCCACCCAACCATGTGCTACACTATCTATTCCATTCTTTTGCGACTAACCACCCCCTAGGAAAATCATGAAACCATCATAGGAATTCTCTCATAGTCAAGAAAAGGGTGGAATAATGAAGACCACTATCCTTTATTCACAGGAAATCAACAAGTTTCCCTTAAAACTCCATTGAGCCAAGAGCCTACTTAAAGCATCGGTGATTTCTCAACTTGCTTGAACAACACATGCGATCATTTTAATTGTCCTAGTACAACTTCGGTGACCTCCCTTCTCTATGCCTCCATGCTTTATTCAAAAAGCACACAAAAACATAGTTGTTTATTGTAGTTTGGTTTTCAGGCATTTATGTTTGATTTTCTCGATCCAGAAAGGGATCTAATGATCCCTCACAGTGTTCCCAATCAATCAAAAACATCTTTATCCCCCAATTTCATACAAATTTTGTCCCCAAACCCTTTTATGTGTAGCCCAAACTCTCTGCATGTGAAAACATTTCTTTTTTTACTCTATTGCTTAAGATTTCATGGGTCTCTTTTTCAAATTGATGAACCAAATCCACAAATTTGTGGGCCAATATCAAAATATTCTAGATGACTACTTTTCTCATACCTTGATGGGGTAATTAGTTACAAATCCGAACTACCTCCCATAATTATGTGAGTTGGTAGTTCAACAACTAATTTCCTCAATAATTGCTTTCTTAGGAAATTGGGGTTTTTTAATATCTAGCTCAACAAAATAATTATTAGCATAGGTTATTTCAACAAACAAATTTTTTCCACTATTTCCCCCTTGCAAGTGCTCGCTCATGACTCATAGTCTTTGTAGTTGCTCGCCCCTTTTCATAAATAGTTCCACAATTTAATTAAAATTAAAATGCAATACACTTTGTTTCAAATTTAACCCATTCCACATTTACATACCTATACAAGCATCATTAACATAGTTTAATTACAACATCATCAAGAAATCAAAACACAAGTATTACACTCATTTTAGTGTAGATAGTTTTCGTTTTGATACTATTATAATTTTAAAATAGAAATTCATTGTCAATATGTTAGAAATTAGGAGATTGGTTCAATTTCTATTCTCATTTCATATTATCTCTAAGAAAGAAGCAAAAATTTTGTTTACTTTTAACTCCAATTTTGTTTCAATTTCTTGTGATTACTTCAATTTAATTACAAGTTTTTGTTTTTAATTTCTCATGATTAGCTCAATCAAGAAATCACATTTTCTTTAATTAACTAGTTTTTAGCTTCGAAGGGAACATTAAATCCAAGTTATACTATCATTTTATCACTATGGACTTTTCAATCAAGTTATAACTATAAATTTAACGAGAGTTGCTCTTCCAACATGGTCATCTATTTTGATCCTCTTAACTGTGATCTAAAAGAACTTGTACAATTAATCTTACCTTGTAATTTTTAAATAACTCAAACAATTACCATGTGCAACATCATAAACCAACAATTTTAGTTTATCACAATGCTCATGCAATAAAAAAAAAATCTTTTATTTTTTAAATATTTCATTATAATGACCACTAGAAACTTGACTTGAAAATTTATAATATTTCAACACTCTTATAATGTTCTCAATACCTCTTTAGGCCAAAAGGCAAGGATAAATAAGCTAACAAGGGAAGTTGCAAAGCAACAACTCCCTGCCATTGAGTCTAGTAATTGCAAATCACTAACTACATTTATCAAATGTTTTCAAATCAATAACTAAATGAGCTAGAAACTGCAAGAATCAGTTGAAACAGATATGACTATGATATTTGAAGAAATGCATTGACTTTGTCTCATATGCTCTGGGTGACATGGAGGAATGTTTTGTACCTTTGAACAAAACGATTTCCTTGTGCCCCTTCTTTCAAGCTCCCACACAGATTCTTCCATCATAATGAATGTCTATTTTGTCTACAGATTCAACTTGTGACTCTATAAGGTTGTTCAAGCACTTTCAAGTCTATGCCCTCCACCTAATGGAAATTTGTTAACAAGATGGGGAATCTGAAAATAGAACACCTTCCAAGCGGGGAAATAGTGAATCAGCCAACAATCCTTCAACATGCATCCCATAGACATTTCAAAGATTTATACACTTAAGGCCCACCATCATCTAGGGCCTTGGATTCTATGTTTCAAAACATACCAAACCTAATCACTTGCATTCTATGCTTCATAACATACCAAACCTCATTACTGGCCAGCAAAACCGAAAGCTCGTAAATTCACCATAAACAAACATGCACTCTAAGAAATGACAAGTGGTCATAAGATCGTTTAAAACTTTTAATGGTATTTTGCTTAAATTAAACAAAATTCAATAATCTCCTAAGATTATTACACCTAGCAAGAAATATGGAAACACATGTGCATGCACTACACGTGGCCTTTAGAGAGCGTCATCTGTTCCATTTTTCCCTCTCAATTTTGCTCCTCTGTTCAGTTCCATTCGCAATAGTTTTTCCTTGTTTTTCTCCTCCTCATTCCTCGTTTTTCTCATGCTCTATCAAGCTCTAGTTGTAGCGGTTGTTCCTCGTTTTGTGGAAATAATAAGTTCATCAAAATGTTTTATGTTTAGTGCTTTGTATTCCAACATTCCTCATAAAATTACGGTCTCCATTCTTTGATCCTCGTGACATTGCATATCAGTTGGATGTTGTGTACACATAATTATACAAAATATATATTCACTGACATTGGTGGAGCGTAGATCAGGGCTGTTGGGCCAAGAACAAATGGCTTTATAGCTCAATTTGGAAGAGCTAGGAAACTCTGCATCTCGATTTGGAAGGTTTTGTATCTATCGAATTGGAGGACCTGTATCTATCTTTACTCTTGTCCCTGTACCTTGGGTCTTGTTGAAAATTGACAACTAATTATGCAAATTTGAGTAAAAATGTATTAGTTATTGACAAGTTAGTTTTATACCGAAACATCAATTATGTAACTGAGGAGGCTCATATAAAACTGATGAATGCCCGAACTGTTGTAAGGAGAATCATTTATTGATTGAATAGAGATTCCAATCCCTTGCCCCAAGGATGTTTCCTTAACACCCTGTCTAGGTTTTACCACGTAAATCTTCAGTTTTTACTTGTATGGTTATATTTAGTTGCATTTTTACTTTCTTGTTAAGTAACCTCCAATAACTACAAATGGTATCGAAGAAAGTTGAGTTGAGTTGGAGGCAAATGCTGGTAAAACGGAAATAAAAATTGCGTGAAACCTTGCGTGACTATCTTTGGAGGCGAACGCTAGTGAAAGGTGAAAACCTACCCGTCGAGAGCCATCGAGGAGGGCGTCGAATGGTTTGCGTCAAGGAGGGCACTTGTTGCATGTTACAAACACTCTGCCCACCATGGACCAGAGGAAGAGCCATCTGCTTCGTTCCTGGCTTGTCAAAGAGCTTGTCGGAGGAGTCGTTGTTCGCCCTGTCCATCTGTCCAGAGCCTGCATGGACCATTGACGCCAGTGAAAGCTGTGTGAACTTTGTGTGTGAACCAAGAGTGTTGTTGCATACCCATAAGAGACATCCTCGAAGACGGTGCGTGGGGTTATACCCGTTGCTGACCCTGTGGGGAGGAGGCCCTACTCTCTGCATGTGAACCTGGTGTTATGTTGCTGCCTTGACCAGTCTTTGTGTGTTATCACTCTGCCCAGAACTGTCGAGGAGCACCATTGCTGGTATTACCTGTGTGGACCAGAACCAGAGGACCGTCAAGGAAGGTCGTTGCTGGCTTGTCTAGAACCATCGAGGAGCAAGGAGGTTGTTGCTGGCCTAGAGCCATTGAGGACCTCTGTGTGGACTTTTGGAGCCCTATCTTGAAAAACGCAAGTGCATTCTGTCCGGAAAAACGTCGGGAGAAGAAAAAATGCAGTTTTCGATTAGCAAAAATAAGTCTGGGTAATTTGAAAAAAAAAAGTATTTTTCCTGGAAATTAAAATTTTTTACGTATATTTGAAGTAATCAATATGTGTAAAAGAAATTCTAGGAAATAAATCAGTTTTTTTTATTTTTTATTTTATTTTTAAGGGAAACAAAACCCCAGTTGAAGATAGAAATCAGGGTTTAAAAGGGACAACAAAATTAGGTTTTTTGTTGAAAAGAAAGAAACCCTAGTTTCTAGCATATTGTGGAGAAATTCAACCCTAGAAGTACAATTTAGAAGAAAATTAGAAAGAAATGGCCAAGATGTCGAATACAAAGTTCGAGGTGGAGAAATTCACCGGCAAGAACAACTTTGCTCTATGGAAACTAAAAGTTAGGTATTTGCTAGTACAACATGGGTTGCACAAAGCTTTGGATAGGGCAAATAAGAAACCTGCAAGCATGAAAGATTCAAACTGGGAGGACTTGGATGCCCAAGCTCTCAGTACCATCAAGTTATGCCTGGCAGATGAAGTTCTCTTCAACAATGTTGAAGAGAGTACACCTTCAAGCTTATGGGAAAAATTGGAAAAACTATATATGACAAAGTCGTTAACCAATAGAATTTATTTGAAAAGACAATTGTACAGTCTTCGAATGAAGGAGGGTTCAAAAATTGCAGAGCATTTAAATTTTTTTAATACACTTATATGCTAATGATCAGATATGGAAGTTAAAATTCAAGAAGAAGACAAAGCTATAACCTTGTTATGTTCTCTGCCTGAGTCATGGGACCACTTCGTAACTTCAATCAGTCTGAGCACTACTGGTTCTTTGAAATCTGAAT
Source organism: Pinus taeda (assembly GCA_000404065.3). Classification (NCBI taxonomy): domain Eukaryota; kingdom Viridiplantae; phylum Streptophyta; class Pinopsida; order Pinales; family Pinaceae; genus Pinus; species Pinus taeda. The sequence continues at coordinate 15,755 of APFE031657057.1, read as the reverse complement.
CAGTTGTGGGAGCTCTCTTATCTAAAGAAATACGAAGGAAATCCAGTACTGAAACAACTGCATCAGAAGCCATGATAGCTAGAGGACGGTCAAAGGAAAGAGGAGAAAAAAACAAGGGGATCTTCCAAATCTAAATCAAAGGGAAAGAAGTGTAAGGCAAAATGTTGGCACTGCAATAAAATTGGACACCTGAAGAAAGACTGTTGGAAACGAAAAGAGTCTGATAACCCGAAGAAGGAAGCAAATCAGGTTGATTTAGGTATGATAGACGAAGTTTTATCTGCAAAAGAATTATGTATGATAGATGAAACTTCACCTGCATGTAATGTCTCTCAGGGTTTTGAAAGTTGGCTATTAGACTCTGGTGCTTCTCATCACATGTGTCCACACAGAAATTGGTTTACTTCATATGAAGATGTAAATGGTAGTTCGGTGTTTATGGGTAACATGTCAGATTGTTCGGATGGGAAATATTAGGATTAAAATGTATGATAACACAGTTAGAACATTAACTAGTGTTAGACATATACCTGAATTGAAGAAAAAATTGATTTCTTTGGGAGTGTTGGATTTGGATGGTTATAAGTTTATAGGTCAGAATGGAGTGTTGAAAGTCTCTGAAGGCGCTCTAGTTGTTATGAAAGCAAAAAAGGTCAGAAATTTCTACAGACTCAAAGGAAGTACTCAGGTGAGTGAAGCAGTGATTGTGTCAGAGAAAGAAGAAGAAGGTACTCGCTTATGGCATCAGCGATTAGGTCACATGAGCGAGAAAGGTCTTCAGGTACTGATGAAATGTAAATCACTTCCTGATTTGAAATCCTTGAAGTTGGATTTTTGTAAACATTGTGTGTATGGAAAACAGTGTAAACAGAGATTTAAAACTAGAAATCATAATATTAAAGATATTTTAGACTATATTCATTCTGATCTGCGGGGACCATCCCCTGTTGTATCATATGGAGGTGCTCTATATTTTTTAACGTCTATTGATGATTTCTCCCGTAAAGTTTGGGTCTTTATGCTGAAAAAGAAATCTGATATACTCAATGTCTTTAAACAATTTAAAGCGATGGTAGAGAAAAGAACAGGCAAATCAATTAAATGTTTAAGAACTGACAATGGTGGTGAATTTTACTTCAATAGAGTTTGAACAATATTGTAAGGTTGAAGGAATTGTTAGACACAAAACTGTTGTTTATACTCCTCAGCAAAATGGTGTTGCTAAATGTATGAATCAGACTCTTATGGAAAGAGCCAGAAGCATGATCGCAATGCTAACCTAAAAAAGGAGTTGTGGGCAGAAGCAGTATCCACTGCTTGTTACTTAGTTAACAGATCACCTATAGTAACAATCAAATGTAAAATTCCTAAAGAATTTTGGTCAGGTCAGTCTTGTGTTTATTCACATTTAAGGATATTTAGTTGTGATGCTTATGCTCTTATTCCTAAAAATTAGCGTTCAAAATTAGATCCAAAATTGAAATGTTATGTCTTTGTTGGGTATGACTATGCGGTGAAAGGATACAGGTTGTGGGATCCTACATCGCGAAAGATAGTCATTAGTAGAGATGTAACAGTTGATGAATCTTCTATGTTAAAATCAAATGTTGAAAGAAATGAATAGGACAAGTATCACCAAATCAAGAAATTCAGTTGGAGGCTAGACCTTTCTGTGAAAGTCAAAAGGAAGATGAGACTTCTAGAGAAAAGGTGTTGAAGATATTGTTGAAGTTTCTGAACCAGTTCAGCAACCAGTCACTCTAAGAAGGTCTACAAGGGAAAGACAAACTCCCAAAAGGTATGAACATTATGCTTGATCTTTTGCTTTGATTACTGAAGATGGGGAACCTTCTTATTATTAGGAATCAGTAGATGACACGGATAACGAAAAATGGAAAACGACTATGGAAGAAGAAATGGATTCCTTAGCCAAGAACAATACCTAGGATCTTGTAGAACTTCCTGAAGGGAGAAGGGTTGTTGGATGCAAATGGGTCTGCAAATTGAAATGGAAAGTTGATGGAAGTATTGAAAGGTATAAGGTGAGACTAGTAGGAAAAGGGTATTCTCAGGTTGAAGGTATCGACTTTCATGAGATTTTTTCACCAATTGTAAAACTTGTTTCTATTCATACTGTGTTGGCAGTAACTGCATTACTTAACCTTGAGTTAGAATAGTTAGATGTTAAAACAACTTTTCTACATGGTGATTTGAATGAAGAGTTATATATGGGACAACCAAAAGGTTTTGTACAAGTTCGTAGCAAAAGATTAGTTTGCAAGCTTAGGAAATCATTGTATGGTCTGAGGTAGTCTCCCAGACAATGGTACAAGAAGTTTAACTCCTTCATGGTGAGCCAGAACTTTATTAGAAGTGAGTATGATCATTGTGTATACTTCAAGAGTTTCAATGGCATATTCATTATCTTAGCTTTGTATGTTGATGATATGCTTATTGCAAGAAAAAGCATGGAAGAGATCAACAGGTTAAAGGCTTAGCTCTCTAGGACATTTGATATGAAGGAACTTGGAGCAGCAAAACATATCTTAGGCATGGAGATACACAAAGACAGGAAAAATGGTAAGCTTTGGTTATCACAGCAGAAGTATGTGGAGAAAGTACTTGAAAAGTTCTGCATGAACAATGTGAAACCTATTAATGTTCCATTAGCTTCTCTTTTTAAGATTTCTTTGGTTTTGAGTCCTAGAACTGGTTAAGAAAAGTAGTATATGTCTCATGTACCATATGCAAGTGTTGTAGGAAACTTAATGTATGTGATGGCATCTACAAGACCTCACATTTCACATGCAGTTGGGGTTGTCAGCAGGTTCATGGCAAATCCAGGTGAAGAACATTGGTGAGCAATGGAATGGGTGATGATATCAAAGAGGCACAAGTGACCATTGCATCATCTTTAATGGTAGTGAAGGATCAATCTGCGGATATGTAGATGTTGATTATGCAGGTCGTTTGGACAAAAGAAGTTCTACTACAGGTTATGTCTTTACTCTTGCAGGTGGAGCAATTAGTTGGATGCCAAAGCTTCAAGAAAAAGTTGCATTGTCCACTACCGAAGCAGAATATATATCTGCTTCAGATGCTAGTAAAGAAGCAATCTGGTTAAAGGGTCTACTTGATGAGATTCGAAGGACGTAGGATAAAGTGATTGTACTATGTGATAGTCAGAGTGTTATTCACTTGGCTACAAATCCTGCTTATCACAATAGAACCAAGCACATTGATGTAAGGTATCATTTTTTGAGACATGTGATCGATGGTGGAAAAGTAGCTCTTCAAAATTTCCATACACGAGAGAATTGTGCAAACATATTCACAAAGCCAATTACAGTAGAGAAGTTGTGATGGTGTTTAGCTTCTCTTGGCTTGCAGAAGAGATGATGAATGGGCATGGGCAAGGGATTAGGAAAATTGTTGTCAAGGTGGAGTTTGTTGGAAATTGACAACTAATTAATATAAATTTGGGTAAAATTGTATTAGTTATTGACAAGTTAGTTTTATACCGAAACAGTAGTTATGTAACTGAGGAGGCTCCAAAACATTTCACTATATTCAAATTTTGGAGCCTAGTTCATCATCATATCTAGTGTCACCTTGGTCGTTGAGTGTTGTTTTAAGTCAATTTATGTGTTTCAAGTGTTCTTTATCATCCTTATGTGTCATATCATTTATTAGAACATCTTTAGTGTATTTCATGGTTGTAACACCTTTGTTATCATAAAATGATGCTTTTTGGTTGCAGTTGCACATACTTTGCTTGTTGTACTTGGGGAATGCGTGTAAAGTGGCATTTTCATGTTTATTTATCATCATTCAATCTTTTCTAAATTTTATTGATGATTTGGTATGTGTCACACATGATTTTATGTCTAAACTCATTGTGCTCACCCCTTGTTTGATCCTCCAGACTTAGACAAATTTCGGTTGCAAAATGAACCCATTGAGGCAACGAGTGCATTGAGCACACTCTTAAGCCTTGATTGGGAATCCTTCATTGTTCGGAAGTGCGCCATGCACCCTCCAATAGTTCATATCGCACTCCTCAAGTATCTTTCCCCTTCCTTGTTTTGAATTGCACCCTTTAAGAAAATAAGTCTTCCTTTGAGCATACTCCTTCGACTCAAAGAAGTGTGCCCTCCTTGAGCACATGAGCTCACCTCTAAGACCTGAAGCTCAACCCCTTCATCCTTCAGCAATACACCCTACACCCTTCTTCATCTTTGAGCGCATGAGCGCACTCTGAAGCCTTGAAGCTTCATCCTTCATCCTTCGATAATGCACCCCACACCCTCCTTTTAATTCTTGAGAGCATGAGTGCACATTGAAGCCCTGAAGCTTCTCTCTTTAGCCTTCAGCTTCATAACACACTCCCTCTTTGTCTCCCTTGAGTGCACAGTGCACTTGGGAAGCTTGAAGCCTCATCCTTCATCCTTCGAGCATGCACCTTGCGCCCTCCATTGATTGTCTCTTTCTCTTGAGCACATGAGCGCATCCCAAAGCCCTGAAGCCTCTTCCCTTCAAACCTTCATCCTTTCAAAGTGCACCCAAAATATCTCCTTGCCCCTTCCAAGCGCATTATTAAGGCATGAACAAAAAATCTGCATGAAACATGTTATAATAGGATATTTTTAAGCTGATGGTTTCTTGTCATGAGTGATTGCAGTTACATGTATTCGAGGAACAACATGGCAAGCGTGCATGAAGAATATTGGGCAAAGAAGGCATCCAAAGGAAGCATGTAAAACAAAGAACACATTGAAATCTTGATGATTAAAGCATCTTGAAGACTCCATGAGATCAAAGACCCTTTGTAGGGTGAAGAAATCAATGATTGGAAGTTGCATGGAGAACAAAGACACAAGTGGCAACCACATAACCCATTGAAAAAATTCCATGTCATCAATCACTACAAGTTTTAGTCATCAATAATAGTGATTTGTCATGACCCATCACATGATGATGTGGAAGTTATGATGTAATAATATAATCATTGTAAATACAAATAAGTGGAATTCCAAGAGTCGTGTATGGACAAAAGAGCCATGGAAGTCCAAAAGACAGTAATACCAAGAGTCATATGTAATTCCAAAAGTCATTTGGAAGTCTAAAGGTCATTAGGAGTTGAAAATTCAAGAGCCATGAGGATGTGAAAGGTCATGCCTCACGTTATAAAAGGATCCTCATTACTCATGCAAAGGACTTTTAACCTTGTCTTCTCGCACAAGACATTAGAGAGATAGAGTTAGTACTTTTGGGGACCAAGTAGTGGCTCAAACGCTCCACTATTGGAGCTAGTGATGTTCATTGTACTTATGTATACTTGAACTTTTTCTTAATACTTGAAGCCTTTTAGTGGGCACATCTTCATACATGGATTGTGGGTGATTTAAGACTAGTATTTGAATGTTTATGATTCATGTTCGTTTTCACATGTATTGAAGTAATTGAACTATTTTGGTGGCTTTGGTGCTTAACTTATTGAAAATGTGTTGTAATGATTGTAAGGATCGTTGCATCTATGTGAACTATTTCACTTGACGTTAGACAAGTCTTTCTCATTTGTGTGTCTCCATTTGGGTAGTACTATTACTTCTCTTTTAGAGGCTCACTTCACTTCCCCTCTGCAGTGAAAGAACCTTGATACATCTGCAATTTAACATTCACAAGGCACTCTCTCTTTCTCATTCAAAAAAACTTTTTTGCTTCTCTCTCGTGCTAAATGCTAAATCCAAGGCATATATCTAATTAAATGGCAACCAAGTTTCATTCCAGATGGGACTTCTACACGAAACATTGTGAGGTATAATTGGAACCTCGTATCGAGGAGATCCCTTGTATGTTGGCAGTATCCAGCACCGTCAACAGAGAAAAATCAATTTTTCTATCGAATTATTGCTAGGATCAGTATTAGTATCAAAATTCCCATATTGCATGAGTATACCAAATCTAATGGAGATAAAGTTGCAACTAAAAGAAATATTAGACAAAGGGTATATCAAACTCGATGTCTCACACTGGGAAGCCTCAGTGTTGTTTGTGAAGAAGAAAGATGGTACACTATGGCTATGTATTGACTACCAACACCTAAATAAAGCCACAATAAAGAACAAGTACCGGTTTCCTAGGATTGATGACTTGTTTGACCAACTAAGAGGGATTTTTGTGTTTTCAAAAATAGATTTGAGGTCTCGTTACCATCAAATTTGAATTAAGGATGAAGACGCCCACAAGCCAACTTCCATAACCATGTATGGACATTCTAAGTTCGTGGTGGCATCATTTGGGCTCACAAACACCCCACCTACATTTATGTGTTTGAAGAATAACATCCTCAACCAACACTTGGACAAATTTATGCTAGTGTTTGTAGATGATATCTTGATTTACTCAAAGGCTAGAGAAGAGCATGAAGAGCACTCGAAGGCAGTACTACAGTTGTTGAGGGAATACAAATTGTATGATCAACTCTGTAAATGTGAATTCTTTAAGTCTAAAATTCAATACTTGGGGGACGTAATCTCAAAGGAAGGTGTTGTTGTGGATCCTTAGAAGATCAAGAGCATCATGGAGTGTCCTACTCCCAAAAATGTCATGTAGGTGACATCATTGGCGGGATTGGCTAGAAACTATAGGTGATTTATTCATGGTTTTCGAAGATTTGGAATCCATTCACCATACTACAAAGGAAAGGAGTTGGAGTGCACATATGGTTTTGAACAACTCAAACATTTTTTCACTCATGCACCTATATTGAGAATAGCTAACCCGGAAAAAGATTTCATGGTTCAAATAGATGCTTGCAGGGAAGAACTCGATAGACTCCTAATGTAAGAAGGACATGTGAATAGTTATGAATCGAGAAAATTAAATTATCATGAAAGTAATTATGTCACCCATGACTTGGATCTCACAGCAATTGTGCACGCACTAAATATGTGGAGGAATTACTTGATTTAAAGAAAGTTTGTGTTAATGTCAGACCATGGAGGATTGAGATATTTTTTTGACAAGCCCAAGCTAAATGTAAGGCAATCCATATGGATAGCCTTGATCAGTGAGTTTGAATTTGAAATAAAGTACATTAATCTTAAAGAGAGAAGGTAGCAGATGCACATAGTAGAAGTTTGCGAGAGGCTCACCTGGCAACCATGAACACTTGTGAATTTAATATCAAAGAAAATATTAAGGAAGTGTTGGTACAAGACCAACACTTTCAGCATGTGAAAGTGTGCTTCAAGTAGGATCCAGAAGGATCATTGAGCAAAAATTATACACTCGTTGATGATAGTGTGTTGAAATTTAAGTATATATAGTATGTGCCTTGTACGGGCAACTTGAAAAAGCTCATCTTAGATGAGTTTCACAAAATATATTATTCAGGTCATCCTAGTTATGAAAATATGATAACAATCATGAAGAAAATATACTATTGGATGGGCATGAAGAAGAAAGCTTTTTATTACATTGTTAGGTGCCTATAATGTCAGTAAGTGAAGGTGGAATGTAAACACCCAGCAAAATTGTTCCAAACAATCCCCATTCCTGAATGGAAGTGGGGAGTTATATCTATGGACTTCATCACAGGATTTCCAAGAACACCCTAGCAGCATGATGTCATTGTGGTGGTGGTGGATAAGTTGAGTAAGGCAGATTACTTTATAGCTATCAATTCCACTCACAATGCAATTGACATAGCTTGGAATTTCATGAAGGAAATATTTAGATTGCATGGAATACACAATAATATCATTTTAGATCATGATGAACAGTTCACATCAAAATTTTGGAGAACATTGTTTGTTGGTTTTGGAACCTTGCTAGCTTTCAACATGATGTATCATCCTCATACTAATCGACAAACCAAAAGAGTGAACAAAATTCTAAAGGACATGCTAAGAATGTATGTTATGCATCAACCAAAGAGGTGGGAAGAGCACCTTCCACTAGTTGAATTTTCCTATAATAATGGGTACCAAGAATCACTAAAGATGAGCCCCTTCGAGGCCTTGTATAGCAAAAAATGCAACACTCCTATTAGCTACTATGACCCAGTGAACAGGGTGGTCCTTGGGCTAGACATGTTAAAAGAGATGGAGTAGGAAGTGCTCCATATCAATCAAAAATTGAAGGAAACCAAAGATAGGAAAAAGAGTTATGTGGATCAAGAGAGAATGTGCAAGGAGTTTCAAGTAGGAGAGAATGTGTATCTCCACATCAAACCAAGAAAAATTTCACTAAAAGTGGGATCTTGTGCCAAGTTGGCACCCAGATTTTGTGGACCATTTCAAATTTTAGAAGGAGTGGGGCCATGGCTTATAGATTGGCCTTACCACCCATAGTGAAAGAACACGATGATATTCACATTTCCTTGGTAATAATTATGTACATGACACTAATCATATTGTCAATTGGTCTATGATACAATTGGAACCCGAGGGAGAGTTCCAACCAGAACGGCTATGAACCCTATATCAAAGGCATAACACACTCTAGAATTGATTAATAGAGCAAGTCAAGGTTCAATGGAAGCAGTTTGGACCAGATAAAACTATATCGAAAATGGTAGACAAAATAAGGCTACCATACCCATTTTTGTTTGTTGTGTAAATAAATGTAAGAGTTGTAAATATAAATCTCGTTGGTTACTTTGTGTTATGTGTATAGAATGCCAAGGATGACATTCACTTAAGGGGGCGGGATATGTAACAACTCTTTTTCCATAACACCACATCTATGTAAAACCCATCCATGTGAATTCTATATGTATGTATATATCTATGTTGAAATAAAATGATGACTGGTTTGAAGGGAGGGACATACAAATCCAAATTTCTAAGAGGGAAATCCTGTTGTGGGTTGTTACGTAGATGATAAGTAACTACTACATGTTGGTTTATTTCCCTATGGTTTGTCGTGATAAAGCCCATACCAACATCCTTTACCTATCATAACTATCCATCTAGTGGTGTATTGGCCAGCGCTAGAAAGCAATGAAGTTGGAGTGGGTAACCTCAATAGAGGACGACATCAAACCATCCACTCTCCTTGTGAAAAGTGGAGAAATGAGAGACTTAAGTCACCTAACAGTTGTGGAAAAGAAGGTGGTGGTAAAGGTATGCATAGAGCATGGAAGTGTTAGGAACCATGGAGCAAGGAAATTTTGGGTGAAGATGCTGGAGAGGAGCTTTGTTTGAAGCTATTGGCATGAAAGCTAGAAGGAAATAAGTTAGCATAAATTGAACTAGTTTTTTGTGGATCAGGAATGTGTTCCCTATAGTTTCATTGAGGCCACAAGACGGTGTATATAAGCTCAATTTATTAATTAGAATCTCAGTGGAGAACCGGGTCATTGTGGTGCTTGCCTTGGATATGTGAAACCACCTAGTGCTAGTTTCCTGGCTATCAAACCACCAGGATAGGAAAATTCGAATCATTGTGTTACTTGCCTTGGGTATGTGAAACCACCTAGTGCTAGTTTCTTGGCTATCAAACCACCAGGATAGGAAAATTCGAGTATTTATGTTGCTTTCCTTGGGGTTCTCAAACCACCCAGATAAGGGATTGCGGAACCCTATGGTGCTTTCCATGAGAGGCAGTTGTTAAAACACTAAAATTAGTGATTCCATCTCCCATAACTATGGTAGAACTAATTTGAATCTTCGGTGAATCCTTGTGTTTTTAACCAGAGAGAAAGTGAGTTATTTTGGTGCTTGCCTTGGGGTTGTAAAACCACCAAACAATGGACTCGTTATCATGTTTGTGTGAATTAAGCCGTGGGTATGAATGTCCCTAGATATGAATCCCCTTAGACTTTGGCTCTGGCTTGGGGGTTACCAACTACAATAAATAATTGCACTATAGTTGGCCTAAAATTGGGTAGATAGTTGAAGTCCCTCCTCCAATTTCCGTCCATCTTCAAATGCATAGATGAGTGTAGTATATTGTCTTATGGATTGTGATTATTCTTGTCATACATAAATGATGCAATACTTTATGTGTTTATAAATACAAATGATTGCATTAGTTGTGAAGTCCAAAGATATGGTCGTGATGGAATGATGTCTTGTAAATTCATGGGTTTTTGTATGTGTTGCTTACGTATATGATTACAAAGAATGTGTAGTTATTCAATCTAGTTGCATTTATGCACTCAGTAATACATAAATGAATGCATAATCCAAAAGCTTTTAATTTTATTACTTTGTTTGAATCAAAGGTTGATACTTCAATCCTTAAGCCACAACATGAGATGGGATTTCATTAAGGTTTTAAGATGTTGAGCTCAGGTGGAGAGGTCATACCCTTTCTTATAGAACTTACCTAGAAATGCTAGTTCTGTAATGACACTGATGGTAGAGTAAAAAATTATACAAATGTTGGCAATTTGACATTAAGCGAACAATGGTGGAACCATGCCCAGTGAAATCCTACCTTGAGAGTGGAACCTACCCTACCACCCAGCGCTCATTATTTGTTGTCAGAGCCTTGGCATGGTGCATCCCATATGAACAAGTTGACGAGGGTTAAATGACCCTGACAGATTTCCAAGGTAGAATCATGAGGTTGCCTCATCGCTCGCCACCCACCACTACTCGCATCTCATTTGATGTTGAATGTTACGGTGGTGAGATTGTGGTAGTTTAATGTGGGCCTCACTACATGATCCACTAAGTCGACTTGTTGATGGGCCTCTAAATTAGACATAAATTAAGGACCATGCCTCTAAATTAAACATAAATTAAGGCCCATCTAACCATCCTTCAACATTTAAACCTCTCTATTTTGCATTAGATAATGTATTTTTAACTTTAATATGTTCATTAGGAAGGTTTGTGATTAATTGCATATTTGTGCCTAATATTATTTATTTTTGTGGATTATTATGAGAATATTGGGCAGATTATGAAGATTTGGAGGAGGAAATAATCTAGGGCCTTGCTCCCTACTACAGAAGGATCAATATTAAATAATAAATCAACAAGATATTATGGAATTATGGCACAGATTGTGGAACTCCAATGATTGAGAAAATCTAGGAATGTGTTCCCTGCCATTTAATGCAGATTCCTAGTATTGGGAACCAGATCCACTAATCAAGGGGTTTAGGTGGGGAAGACTTCCTCCTATCATGGGGTTCCTAATCATTTTTTATAAGTACCAAGTCGAATTTGCCTCTAGAGGGAGATTTTATTAGTCTTCTTGTGGAGAGAACTCGTATTTTTGCAGCTCCATTGTATTTTTTTGCAGGGATGTAATTGTATTGATGAAAATAATGAAGATTGGTGTCATGTTCAGTTTCTAAACCTTGTTCTCCTCTATAGGTATCCGAGTTTCCTTGGGCTTGGCCATCCCAGGAGGCTCAGAACCCTTTCGTATCATTTTATTTTCTTCTTGTCACTTCTTATTCACATGCATCTCTTGTTCTTGTTTCTTTCTATTTCTACATTTAGTATTAATGATTTCTTGTTGTAGTATTGGGTTAAATGTTAATGTAAGTTATTTTGCAGGATCACAAGCATCATCTCATCCTTATAAAAGATTTAGAAAGTCATAGTAATCATTGAGCTACTTGGATTAGTTTTCTTATTCCCAAATCTAGATTTCTGGAACTCCTTTGTGGCAAAGAACAGTAAATTTATGCTATTTTTTAGAGCATGCTAACGAGCTTCAATCAAGTTGATTCCACTTGCATTAGATCACAAAAAAATTCTATTTAATAATAACAAAATTGCCCCATTGCATTTTTATTTTATTAGGTTAGGCACTTGATAGATTTACTAGCTCACTGGTTCTCGAATTTCTGGATTTTAGACTAGTAACTTTCCATTATTTAACAAATATTTCCCATGTATGGATGAATTTGTGGATAGATGCAGAAAGTAATGTGTGTTTTTGCAGGATATTCTACATTGCAGGGATACCTCATCTCGTTCGCCTCAACCAAGCCTCATCCACCCATGTCGCCAAAATCCACTAAGATCTCAATTTGAATTCTTCTTTTATAAGCAAAAAATTGCCATTTCCATTGAGAAAATCTACCATATTGAAGCCCTTCCTTGAGTTTTGGGTAGTTTCCACCATCTCCATGCATTATTCTTCCATTATCCATCTTTCCCAAGCTCCATTCCACCTTCTAGACCACTTCCTAAGCTTTCAACATGTTCCTGTAGTAAAACAGGGGATCCTGTAGAAACTAGTACATCCTATAGACATCCTGTAGGAAATCCTATAGCGGCCTGTTTTGACCCTGAATTGATAAAAATCATCATTGAAGCTGGGATTAGGCCTCTACTTGACCTCCAAACCATCAAAACCATTGTACCCCTCTTCCTCCACACCTGTCTCCCCTGCCAAAGAACAAGGAAAGAATAGCATTTGCATTTATAAAATGAAAAGATAAAGAAAAATAGTTCTTTTTATTTCTTAATTAACACATGCATGCAACAGTTAATACTCCCTAGATCAGATTCCATGCTCAGTTAGTTTAAATCATCACATGTGATAAATAGGGTTAAGTTAGGTTTCTTTTGCATTTAGTTCATGATATTTATGCAATTAGAATATGTTTCTTTCCTTGTACTTTATTTCTTGCAATAGGTTAGGGTTTCCATTTCGAGCAGTTCATTTTCTGTAATTAGTTTAGGATTTGATTTCAGTACATGTGCTCCATTACATCTTGACAACAAAGGAATGCCACATTGTATGATGCACATATAGTGTCGATACCTCTTAAGTTTGTACGAACCTTGGGTTGATAATTAAAGTCGGTAGCCTTGGGAGTTGCAGCATTCTTGTTGCAATACCGAGGCTCATCACTTGTCAGGATTATGTGGGCTCAACATAACCAATTTAATGACATATGTCCCTAACGATTGGTTAGAACTTCAATTAGGTATAACTTTTGATCTGAGGCTCAGTTCAAATTAAAATATAGTATCACCAAAAATATCTCAATGAGATGGACAATGATGGTGATATAAAAAATTAATTCCACAACTTTGGAAAAGAAGGATTTTCATAATCCCATCTTCATAACAAACTTTGGAGGTCAAGTTAGAACAATAAGTAACACCTTCCATAATTTGTGGTAGATTAAGGGGGAGGAGGTGGTTACAACTGTACACCTTGACCCCTCTAACCTTATTCTGTGACTTTTGTCGAGTGAATACCCATAGCACAAAGAAACATTGCACCTTGAAGATGCTTGACGAGTAGTTCAAAAGAAATTATTTTCAATAGAAGAAGTTAGGAACAATCTTGCAAATGGAGGAGGCTTTGGAGTTTTTGGTGTAGGCTACCCCTGCAACTAGCATAAGGAAGGCATTTTCAAATTTAGATTCTTTAGTGTACACTAGAAAAAATAAAGGCATTGTGTGAAGAGTGGAAACTAGGCTTTAAATAGTAAGAAATCACATCAAATCAAAGTTATTACATATCCAAACACATTCACATATCTATTAACATAGAGATAGTATATTTTCATGCAGTATGAGGGAAGAAATAAGGTCAATTCTCTTAGGTGTCAAGGAAGAGTTCCATCCGATATATGGAATTTTGATGTTATAAAACATAATCTATTTAGGCATGTCACTATTTATCAACCTTCAAAATTAGGACTTGCTAATGGAAAGCAAGGAAAAGCAACAAAAAATACAAATGTAGACAACTCTTATTAGAAAAATTTAGGAAAAGATTGAGGATTTGGATGCAAAATTTGCTTCAACAATGTATAGAGTCAATGCCAATTGAGGTAACAACAAGCAAAAGGGCGTGGCTTCAACAGGTTTAAAATCACTTAACTGATAGGTATATTAGATAAGTTTGCTCACCCTCTGTATAGTTGTCAAGACTTTTGGTGAAAAGTTGTAAAAGAGAAGACTTTTTAGAAATGTGGATATGGATAATCATAGAAGATGGTAACTAGTAAGAAGTCGACATTTGGGACTGTAACAAAATTATTTTTTTATAGTTTAATCTCATATGTGAAATCTATACATGCAAGTGCAAAAAATTAAATTGGATGTGACCCACTTGTGCCAATTCCTAGAGTACTAAAGGGTGTCCCCTTAACCATGAGTAGGAACCCACCCATTGATCTCTTCCCCAATCAACCCAATCCAGATATTCTCAATAACATGATTTTGATTCACATGCAGTGTGTGGGGGATGCTAGTGGGTAAAGGGGCGAAGTAGCCCAAGTGACTTGAATTGAAATTCAAATCCAATGACTTAGAAAAACTTATGAAGAGTTTGATTAAGATTAATGCCCTTGAACAAAATTCTTCTACTACAGTTGTGTGTGAGGAAATAGTTTGAAATATTTGTAGATAACATGACTAGAAAATGTCCAGAGATTCTTTTAAATATGCATACATTCATGTGTATACAGGTATATAAAAGTTACAAAAATAAAATAACATTAGCAAATGTAACCTTACAGAAAACATGAATGGGAGCATGCATAAGTCATCCTTCTCGTGTTGATTCAAAACAAATGGATACTGCTAAGAACTCAAATTCCCCATTAGTTGATCCATATGGGGAGAACCCCAAGAAAATTGTACATAAACAATCCCTTTTTCTTCATCTCCATAATAACTTATCATCTTCTTCTGCATCTAGGTGGCAACCTTTCTACTTGGGACCAAGTAAGAACCCATATCAATCCTGTAATTTCCCTTCATACATTATTCCTCCATATCCTTATCTTGCAAGGATTCTTCACTCCAAAGGTCATCTCAAGGCAAGAGTTTGAAATTTAGTAAGTTGTGGGCCATATGTCAACCTAGTCTTTTTTTGTAGACTTCTTTGACAATATCAAGATAAATGCAAGTTCGTTCATCAATGATCATTATGGGTTACTTAGATTTAGTGAGGATAGTTATTTAGATAAAATATTTCTTAATTCCAAATTTATTAAGCATCGATAAGGATCAATTTTCTTTAAGTCTAATTCTTTTTTGGTATGTAAAAATTGAAAAAATATTTACACCTTAAGAGATTTAATCCCTCTATACACTTGATAGATCTAAGATTAATATGGATTTATGTTGGGTCCATGTGTTCTTATGGGAACCATGCATAAAATCAAAGTAGAGCATGGAAGGAATTACATATCTCCTTCATTTTGAATAGCATACCAATAAAACATTTTAATTATCAGAAACTTTTTATTTCCAATTATTCTTTATAATATATGCATCATTGGCAATGAAATATTTTACTCAACATGACATTGAAATATTTTATCTATGACATACCTTGTTTACATTAAAATGTTTTTTTGTTATTAATATATTTTTAAATTCTCTCTTTCTTTTTGTACAAAATATACATTGAATTCTTTCGTTGTTAATATATTTATTTTCTAATATTGCATGCCAACTCCATGTTAAGCATTGAAGGAGTTACGCATCTCCTGTTGGGTTGTGTTATATTCTTTCCACATAGTTAACAGGGGGTTTGAGGGGTACCCGTAACCCCACTTTATGGGGTCTGGGGCAGCGCCCCGGAAAATTTTGGTTTTGGACCCTATGTTAGCTTGGGCGGACCCACCTATGGTTTTGTGCATGATTTTCGCACATGTTTTTTTGGACACGATGGTTTTCGGTCCATGGTTTTGGACGTGATGGTTTTTGGTCCATGGTATTGGATGCTTTGGCATGTAGAAATATGTATTGTAACATTGAAAGGAACATAATGAAAAATCAAGCTGGTAGTCTTGGTTTTGGGATCCA
>APFE031657048.1:0-11027 GCA_000404065.3 Pinus taeda | reverse complement strand
CTCTTTCAAACTGAGAACGTGTACGTCGCTGATCTGTAGGATCACCAGCAAGATCACCTACTGCATCCCGAGTAGCACGGACCCATCTTGGAAGTGAAGGAGCTGAAGGAGCTGAAGGAGCTAAAGGATGATCCTGAGAAGGTGGTGGAGAATTATCATCCTCACTTTCATCATCTGAAGAAGAAATGTTTTCAAAAGTAGAAGAGATAGGAAGAGGTGGCACATCCGCCGGACTAGGCTCGCAGGCCGATTTATTTTTATCAAATTTTACATCTCTTCTAATGATAACATTTTTGGACTTAAATGGAATAAGTCTATAACCTTTTACATCTTCAGAATATCCAACAAAAGTACATTTCTCACTCTTAGTTTCTAAAGCTTTATGCTTTTCATCTGGAATATGGGCCCATGCTTCACTTCCAAAAATACGAAAGTGACTTACATCTGGTTTAATGGAACTCCAAGCTTCTTCTGGAGTGATATTCTTTAGAACCTTAGTAGGAGTGCGATTTATTATATAATTTGCACAATTAATTGCTTCGGCCCAAAAACTAAGACTGAGTCCTTTAGATTGCATCATACAATTAGCCATTTCCTTTAAGGTGCGATTTTTCCTTTTAGCTACACCATTTTGTTGTGGAGTGTATGGAACAGTATGTTGCATTTGAATTCCATTTTCGGTGCAAAAGTTGATGAATGTTTTTTTAACATATTCTCCACCATTATCAGTTCTTAGCTTAAGAATTGATGTCCAGATTGTTTTTCAACAAAGGCTTTGAAGGCCAAAAATGTGTTAAATACTTCGCTCTTGAGTTTTAAGAAGTATACCCAAGTGCGTCTGGAGAAATCATCAATGAAAGTTAAGAAATACTTGCAGCCAGAGAATGAAGCAACAGGAAGTGGACCACATAAATCATTGTGCACAAGCTGTAAAGGGACTGAGGTGTGCCAAGAGGCACGTTTTTCAAAACTGTCCCGATGATGTTTTCCGAGTACACATCCGGAACAAACACCATCTCTGCAAGATACCATAGGAAGACCTGCCACCATATTTTCTTTACATAGATGCTGAAGGGAGCGATAGTTTAAGTGACCAAATCGCTCATGCCAAAGTTTGCTCACTTCATCATTATGAGCAACAAATACTAAAGGAAGATTTGATGACCCAAAGTTGTGAAACTTGTACAACCTTGTGGAATCATTAGCAATTCCAGTAGCTAGAATCTGTTTAGGATCTCTTAGATCCTTGATTACAACATCATGAGGTGAAAATTCAACAATTTTACCTTCACCTGAATGAGTTATCTGATATACAGATAGAAGGTTGCAGGGTAAGGTTGGAACACATAATACATCATTAAACTGACCATTGTCTAGATGAACAGTTCCAGTCCCTACAACATTAAGAGATCTATCATCACCAACATATATATTTTTGGAGTTACAATCATGTAAAGAAGAAAACATGGCTTTGTTTTTGGCCATGTGATAAGAAGCTCCAAAATCAATGAGCCACTCATGAGAATGAGAAGAAGAAGATACATTACGTGCATAAACACACTAAGATGCTTGACAACCACATGCAGAAAGTGTTATTCCTGAAGATGAATTTGAAGTTGAAGAATGAACCAATTGGATGTTATGGTTCTTCATTGTTGCTTCCAAGTCTTCCATTTTCTTAAAGCATTTGGATTCTAAGGGGCCATCTCGATTACAAAAGTTGCAATGTCTATCAGTCTTCTTCCCTTTGTTTTTCTTTGCCTTATCATTTTGTTGAATTGATTTTTCATTTTGTTGAGACTGAAAGTGCTCAGGACCCTTGTTTAGTTTAGGACCATTCTTTTTAGGATACTACTTCTTTGGATTTTTTGAACTTGGTTGTTGTTGGGCGAATAAGGCTTTCTTAGAAGAGTTTCCAAGACTAAGCAGACCAAGATGTAAGAGTTTTTCTTGTTCTCTTATTAAAGAATTACAAAAGGAATCAAAAGAGGGGGACTTGTAGTCTTGTCCTTAAGAAATGAAGGCTTCTCTAATAGAATGGAAGGTGGAAACAAACACAGAGTAGGCTGGTCCTAACTTAGTAAGAATTGAATAGATAAGGCTACCATCTTCTTTATTAACTTTAACACTTTCAAAGAGAAGTCTAAGGGTCTTGAATTTGGACAAAAAATCTTCAATGGAAGAGAAATTATCGAGGTCCAATGTAAGCAACTTATTATTGAGTTGATGGGCTCTAATTTCACTTTTAATTCCAAAAACTTTAGTGAGTTGTTTCATTGCTTCATTAGGGGTATCAAGTTCTGCGATATCGAATCTAAGCTCTGGAGAAATAGACATCCCTATCAACCCAAGTGCTTTATTTTTCCTATTTTCCCATTTGGTTGCCTTATCTTCATCTTTAGGTTTAGTTTCTTAGTCTGTTGCTATTCTGTAAAGACCTTTACTTCTAAGTAAATCCAAAATGTAAGACCACCATTAGAAGTAGTTGGTGTTTTTAAGAATAACTTGGCATGGACTTTTCATTTTAACAGAAATTGAAGATTTAAATGCTGAAACTAAGTGTTCCAATGGAAAGATCTTGTAAAATTTGGTTGATTTAAAAAAAAGGCTATGAAAACGGCTTCCGGATGAAGAAGTTATGTATTTTTTAAGAAAAGTTGTTGAAGATGTCGACGAAGTGCGTGAATGTGCGGAAGTGAATGATAATGTTATATTTAAAAAAAAATTCCCCCCTTTCCAAACTTAATCTAATTAGCTCACTTTAAAAAAAAATTATGTGACCCACTTTTATAAATAAGTGAAAGTCACTTTTACAATGGTACTTTATGAGCTACCCACTAAGTTGTAACTTAAATGAAAGATAAAAAAACTTTAGAATTATAAGTGACTCACTTTTTTATAATGGGTGAGAACACTTTTACATAAAGTAATTTTAAAACATAAGTTGCATGTGCTTTTTGAAAAAGTAACTAAAAAAAAAGGGCTTGAACTCAAGGCCTCTTACTTTGAACCAAGTGAGCTAGTTTAAAAGGTTGGTAATTTTTGGAAAAGATGAAGGTTTTTTTTGTAGTCATTGAAGCTTTGGGGTGCATGCCTACTTGAAAAATCTCTTTTTTCCCCACAAAACAAAAATCACACAACCCAACACAGACATACAAAAAAAAACAAACCTTATGGCTTGAAGTTATCTTTTGCTAGAAACTAGATATTTTCCTCAATGTTTCTAATTTTCCGAGATCACCCTAAGGCGAGGCCAAAAAGAGCATACGCATGATAAAAAATCCTTCCTTTCTATTTTTGATTTGCCCAGATCGCACAAAGTTGTGGGGCAAAGAGTATACGCAGAAATGAAAGGTATGGATCCATTAATAAAAAACAAAGAGATCAATAAACTGAAATAAACAGAGAGATAAATAAAGATTGTATACCTCTATATCCTAAAAATGACATAGCTAGGGCTACCGACAACCTTTTCATGTGAAATGAAAGGGGTTCCTCACTAGAACAAATGTTCCTAACACAATAGAGCAATGCTCTCGGCCTGAAAGTGGCCAGAAACAATAGATCTAGGAAAAGACAGTCGGATGCAGTTGTACCGGATTCTGATTTGGATCACCAACAGATACGACCCTCAAATAGCTCTGATACCATGTAGGAATTTACAGGATAAGTTCCTTAGATAGAATACCAAAGGACACCGCTCAGAAACAGATCATAGATCAATACACTAGTATTCTTGACGTGGTTAGAACCATGAAAGAGGGAAACAATCCACGTCCTCAGCCAACACATCCACTTCAGGCAATTTATTAATAAAAGAAAGAAAATTGACATAAGCTTCTCTAATGAACGGTCACCATACAAATGACCCTCCATCCTCTTTAAATAGAGATCATGGACCAATCAAGTGTTAAGCCACAGATTAAGTGTCGGTAATACCAAGGAGAGAATGAACCATTGGATCACTTTATGTCTATAACATATCGCGACCATCAAATTGTAAGTTACAAATGTACATAATAAAGAAACACACTTTACCTAACTTTACACTAGACCAAGTTATACTTAACTATTTCCTATGTGTCAGAATATCCTAACATATAGAACTTTCTACATCAATATAGAAAGTGAACACGAAAAATTTACAGGATAAGTTCCTTAGACGGAACACTAAAGGAAACTGCTCACAAATAAATCACATATCAATACACCAATATTCTTGACGTGGTTAAAACCCTCAAAGAGGGAAATAGTCCATGGCCTCAGCCAAAACGACCACTTTAGGCATTTTATTAATAAAATAAAGAAAATTTACATAAGCTTCTCTCATGAATGGTCACCATACAAATGACCCTCCATGCTCTTTAAATATAGATCATGGACCAATCGGGTGTTAAGCCACAGATCAAGTGTCGGTAATACAGAGGAGAGAATGAACCGTCAGATCACTTATTGTTTAGAAGATATTGTGATCGTCGGATTGTAAGTTACAAATGTACATAGTAAATAAACACACTTTACCTAACTCTACACTAGACCAAGTTATACTTAACTATTTCCTATTTCGGAATATCCTAACATCCCCCCTTAAGAACAACTTGGGATAGGTTTGAAGGATGTATAAATATGACACAATGGAAGAAGGAAGGAGGCATTAGAGCCTATACTACCTTAGTGACAACTCCCTGAACTCCAACCATAAATCAATGTTTAGTAAACTTTGCCTTTGTGAGAGTCTTTATAAAGATGTTTGCAACTTGATCATCAGTTGAACAATATTGCACTTCAAGAAAGTGATCATGAATGAGCTTTCTGATGAAGTGCATGTGTAGTTCAATGTGTTTGCTACTGATGTTGGATTGGATCTTTGCATAGTTAAATAGCACTTTGATTATCACACCAAAGTGTAGTCGGATGATGCTGCTGAAAGCCAAACTTTGACAGAATGTAACGAGGCCACAAGGCTTCCTTACTAGCTTCTACGGCGCCACGATACTTTGCTTCTGTTGAAGAAAGAGAAATGGCACTTTGTTTCTTACAAGCCGATATAACAAGTCCAGAACCAAGAGTGAACACATAATCTGCAGTAGACTTCCGATCATCAAGGTCACCAGCCCACTCAAAACCAGTGAAACCAACCAATAGAGGAGAAGCTTATGCACTATAATGAATATGAAACTTAACTATACCTCAAACATAATGAAGTATTCTTTTAGCTGCTTTCTAATGAATTTCATGTGGGTTTTGCATAAACTGAGAAATAAGGCCAACAACAAAGGAAAGGTCAGGACGAGTATGGTTCAAATACAAAAGTTTTCCTACTAGTTGACAGTAAAAGGTAGCATCAACTTCAGGGGAAGCACAAGTGACTGAAAGTTTGGCTCTAGAATGAAAGGGAGAAGGGGATGGCATACAGTCTTCCATGTGAAAGTGGCATAGAACATCATAGGCATACTTGGACTGGGAAAGGGAAATACCTTCCTTGGATTGCAAGACTTGAAGACCAAGAAAATAATGCAAGTGTCCTAAGTCTGTCATTTCAAACTTCCTTTTAAGGTTGGACTTCACATGGCTTATAAGGTTGGGATCACTACTAGTAAGGATAAGATCATCAACATAAAGAACAAGAATCATAAGAGTCTTACCCACTTTCTTGGTGTAGACAGTATTGTCAGAATGACACTAGAAAAACCAAAATCTAAAAGAAAGTTATCCATTTGGCATACCAAGCCCGAGGGGCCTGCTTGAGACCATAAAGGGATTTCTTAAGCTGATAGACAAGGCTGGAGTCTGTTTTTATAAATACAGGAGGTTGTTCCATATAGATTTTTTCATGCAAGTCCCCATGTAAGAAGGCAGATTTAACATCCATCTACTGGACTTCCCATTTGAAAGAGGTAACAAGGGAAAGAACAAGACATATAGAGTTCATTTTGACAACATGGGAGAAGGCTTCAGTATAGTCAATGCCTTCAACTTGTGAAAAACCCTTAGCAACAAGACGAGCTTTATGTTTATCAACTTTTCGATCTGGTACATACTTGGTTCTATAAACCCATTCGCATCTAACAAGTTTTTGTCCCTTTGGAAGAGGAACAATATCCCATGTATCATTTCCCAATAATGAAAGATATTCTTCATTCATAGTTATGTCCCAATCTAGATGGCCTGAAGCTTTTACAAAGGTGTGAGGATCATAATTCGCTGGAGCTTGAGCCAGTAAATAAGAGGCTCTATCAAATTGAGAATGTGTATGTCACTGATCTATAGGATCACCTGCAAGCACACCTTGCTGCATCCCGAGTAACACACACCCATTTTGGAAGCCGAGGAGCTGAAGGAGGATCTTGTGAAGTTGGGGGAGGATTGTCATCCTCGTTGTCATCATCTGAAGAAGAAATATTTTCAGAAGTAGAAGGGATAGAGAGAGGTGGCACATCCGCCGAATTGGGCTCATAGGCCGATATATTTTCAACAAACTTTACATCTCTTCTAATGATAACATTTTTGGACTTAAGTGGAATAAGTCTATATCCTTTGACATCTTCAGAATACCCAACAAAAATACATTTGTCACTCTGTTGAAGCCCCAAAAACCGAGTCTACAATAAGGGGGATAACTACCTGGTCCGGACCTTGAAGTCTTCCTTCCTAAAAGTTTCTAAAAAGAATGCTTTTAATCTAAATCTAATCTAACACATGCAATTTTATTCTAATGAACGGAAACATCTAATTCTAAAAAACTATCCAAGGATTAACTCTTCACTTATGCAATCTAAAATTGTTTCCAACAACAATCAATAATAAAGATTATTCAATTACTACGAGAAAAAAATCCACTAAAAGTAAATTGTTTCGTATAACAAATTAGCCGAAACAATTATGATAAGCATATCACATAATAAGTTATTCATACACTTAGCATAAACATAATAGTTACCACCGTACAAAAGTGCAAAAATGATAACTGAACATTCAGACCTTCATATATAAACAACTGAAAATAACATATCACTTGACGCATAAGCATAAATCATTAAGAGATAAAAGTACCATTGATAATAAGTCTTACTCACGTGCTTTAACACTATAGATTTATTTTCTCATAATTCAATATCTACTAAGAGTACATAAGTGCATTTCAGTAGTAGACATTAAACACAGATATAAATAAATATTGTTCCATTCATTTATCAAAATCACCTCAGCAGGGCAAAAGTGCATGTTCTAAAGAACTTTTTTGGATAAATTTCTAGATCCCTCTATAAATACATGAGAGGGGTTTAAATACTACTAACTAAAGACTAAAAATAGTTATTACAAAAATATAGGAGGAGGTTTAAATGACCATCATCATCTAAAGTAAAAATAAATTGAAATTGAACTGAAATTGTGTCTAAAGATCAACTATGCATCTATTCTCTTAAGTCGCAAGTATCCAACATCGGCTTCAGGAGTGTCAGTTGGCCGACCTCTAATTTTAATTGTCCTATGAAAATGGAATCAGCAAGCGTTCGCACTAACTTCTCGGCGTAATTTGTAAGGCACTTTAGAGTCATACATTGACTGTGTGGTTTCACCAAATATTGCCAGTAAGTGTCCCAGTTTAACTTAGTTAACCTTTTGATTGACTCTGCCCCTTCTTCAGCTTTCTGTCTCCAACTTGTTTGCAATTGCTATGTTTTTGGAAGAAATCCTAGAGCGGTTTCCAATATTAGGTTGGCTCTGCGCAGATTTTCATTGACACAGTCAATGATATTGCTCGCTGTTGTCACTGCTTCTTCCACTGCCTGTTCTGCTTTTTTGATCTGTGCATCCCATTTATTAAACAACATTTCTTTGTGGGATTCATTAATTTTGGGCAACCATGGTTTCTTTCCTTCATCTGATTCCTGCCAATTCAAATAGTCAGAAACTTTCTTATAAATTAAATCATAATCAAGTCGCAAATCTACGACTTGACTTGTGATTTTGTCACTCATTTCACAGTGGGAGTTCCATTGCGGTATTCTTTGGCAAAGTTTTTCCTGTTGTTGCAAGAGTTGATCATTCAGGGCAAGGGCTTCTGTGAAAAATTCTGCAACTTTAGGATCATCTTTGTGTATTTCTAGCGTGACCTGTAATTGTTGTTCTTTTTTTACTAGACTTCTTTGATAACCCAGGTGCATTTGCTAGAAATCCTGTTGTAGTTTTACCAATTTTTCTTCTACTTCCTGGCTAACGCTGGCTTGTTGTAACTATTCCTGCAAAAATAGGATTTTATCCTCTTTATCTTTAAGCAATAGTTGAACTTCGGATGCTTTGTCAATAGTATCAGAAGTATAAGCTCCTGCGATTTGGGATAATCTAGTCAGGTTCTCTGTCGGATCGGTGGTAGGGTCTTGCCAAAGGACATCCAACAGCTCTGCTTCAGGTGAGAGCATGCTGTCTAGTTTTTGCTTCTTTCTCTATCTCCTTATCATAACTTTGTGCTACAGACTGTAAAACACATATAGAGGAAGGATTTCCTCTATCCTTATTATAATTTTAGATGACGGAGCTATGGGAATGTGCTCAGTTTCTGGAGCATTGACAACTGTTTCAATCACCATTTTTGTGGTTGTCTTTGCTGGATTCTTTGGTATCTCTTCGTTTTTCTCCTCCATGTTGATCAATTCATTAAAGTTTTTCCATTCTTTCTCCAGCTCTGTTCTTAATGGCTTTGTTGGCTGGATGAGGGGAGCGTGAATTTCCACCTGTTTTGGTGACAACACTTGTTGCTCAGGATTCTCCTTGGATTGGGCAGTATCCCTAACTGATCCTTCACTCTTGTTTTAATCGTTCTCTGACGGTCTAGACCTTTCTGGCGATTCTCTTTCAGACTTAGATTTAGACTTGTCTTGCCCCGAGCTTCCACTCATGCTAATGCTAGGAGTGGGTTCCCTCATTGGTTCTAAACGCAATTTGTCCAATGGGACATTTGCCAATCTTCGTTCTTTGTAGAGTTTAAACTCTTGGAATTCTGCTCGGCCAAACTGGATTTGGGCCATGTGTAAGATGTCTTTGAGTGTGCTCTTCAGCTAGAAAACATTGTCGAAGAGATCATCTTCCTTAGTGAATACCTTTATTTTAACTGTCGTGGTAAAATTCTTTATCACATCAAAGGGATCAAACTGTCTCCCTGGGAACTTAGGCAATCGTAGACTCAACATGTTGTCTACTTCCTTGAAATTGTGACCTAGATCAAACAATGCAAAAGCTCCATAGACCACGGGGAATTGTGGCCAGATTGCCTTTTTCTTATCCTTAAGTTCTCTGCTTATTCCTCCAACCCCACAGGTTTGGTAGGCTATTTCCCAGGCCATCAATTTGTTAGGAACATACAAGGGAAGTATATTAGGAGAGGCAATGCTTCTGAATACTCTGATATAAGTGAAAAATTCTTCTCCGAACCATCTTCCTACAGGGAGAATATCAATTTCAGCTTCAGGAGAAAACCTTGGGGCATCTATATTATACAACATCTTGTGAATGGGTAGCATAAATCCATGGAAAATTTTTATAAAAATACAGAGTGAACTTGGAATCCCATAGTTCCTTATGGTAGATTTGATTGGGTAAGGGATTCTGTACTGTCCATTTCCAACCCATGAGAAGAAATTTAAAAACAAAACATATAGCATCCATGACATAGGCAACAAGAAAGAAGGGAGGATAAATCCTCTGAGAAAAACTCCTTTTAGTCCGATAATTCCAAATAGCAGAGGCTAAGTTATCAAACAATTTGGGCCTAGTCCATTATAGTGGCATTAGCGGCTGCATCCGTAGCCACTCGGATGAAAACTTATTGATATCAGGTTTTCCGAATAGCCTACATATCATTGCAGCAACGAAACAATACGGAGAAGAGACGGAACCAGTGCTATACATACCATGTTTGTCCTTTTTTAACAGCTCTTCCTTCGATGACTAGCTTTTGGTGCATTCCGCCAAATCTTCGTTCTCCTTGGCGAATTTCTCCACGAACTGTTTGTTATAGCTAGCTTGCAGCTCTGGAAAATGATACATGCATCTTAAATTCTATGGGGTAAATGACCCTATAACTTCCTGGTTCCGCGTCTTGAATTGCCTGTATGTTATCTCAGCATGGTCCATCACCCATTTGACCATATCTATATAGGGAAGTATTTTTGGTATTGCTGTGATACGGTGCAGGAATGATCATGCAAGCTCTGTAAGTGATGCTTCAAATGACCCGCGTTCATCTAACGTAACTGTAACCTCCATGACTCTTGGGTTTTCTTCCTCCAACAGACTATACATGCCTTCCCAAGTAGATATCCCTGCTTCTTTGGTACAGGTGGTGTCCGTGAATAATGGAGTCATCTCTGTTTTTTCAGATACCAGAGCTTTTCCTTTCTTCCCCATCACATTCTGCGCATTGCTCTGTGTATTGTTCTACGTACCGCTCCTGTAAGTTCACAAGTAGAGAACTAAGAAACAATAAGAAAGATAACGAATGATGGTGTTAGCGCTCAAATCTACCTTAGGCTGAAATAAGGTAAAACTCAAGGCTACATCAAACAACGCTCAGCCTCGTAGCTAGCCCTACGAGGGCAGGAGAGGGCTCTCTCTGAGTCAATCTCGGCAAAAGGTGATCAATGAGGTCGAGATGACTAATTTGATAACTAATTTTAGGCTAGGTATGGAGTACAAGGAGTTTGAAATTGAGTTTTTGAAAATTTGTTGAATTCAAGGGAAAGGCAATTTTGGGTGCGGGGATGAGGCACAGTTTTTGCAGAGGTCTGCTTGGGGCAAGATAGGCGATTGTTTTGATGCCTTTAAAGAGATTGAATGGGTAGATATGACTGGTGAGGGGTTAAGGAGAGCAAGAAACTTTCAAGGATTCTCCATAAACAGACGAAAACATGGAAAATTTAACAAACTTAAAGGCAGAGCATAACAAATTATGGATTCTACCTTAACACTTCATTTGTTCAATTCCAGAAGGTAAGAGAAGGAAAGTGATGCACATAAACAACTTACAA
>APFE031657046.1:0-12321 GCA_000404065.3 Pinus taeda | reverse complement strand
AAAAAGGAAGAAGGAAGGGCATTAAACCTGTCGATAGTATATTGTATAAATTCCTCACTAAACGCTGTCGATAGTGTTTTGCATAATTATTTTAAAATTACAGTTCTCATAAGAGCAGAGCCCTGTTTGTCAATTAACAAGGGTTTTTGCAATTGGATGAAATCCATGAAGCTGTCAGTTTAATGACTGATACACCAATTGAGGCAGAGGGAGAAATTGGAGTTGAAATTGAGGAAATTGGTACTAGATTTGAGAGGTTATCCATATCGCCTGCACCCAGGCCATCATCCTTCCCTACCATATTTTTCGTATCTCACCTCACTCCTCAATTTTTTTTCTCTTTTGGCTTCAGAAAGGCCTAAAGTTCAGTTCTTAAGCTATCAACTACTGTTTCTTTTTCTTCAAGTTCCAAATGCATTTTAGGATCAACGTGATTTCCATACCCACGAAATCTCTCTCCTATTCTAATAGATAGAGAATTCGAACTACTCTTGGTTTCTCTGGTGAAATCCTATCGTTCTAGGGGAGATTGATAGAGAATAAATTTGTAGGTCTCTTCCATTTATCATTTGTATTATTAGTGTACAAAATATATTTTGGAATATTAATTTTTACTTGTCTCTAGTTGTGATTCTTTCTACATAAGAAGTAAGTTCTTATTTTATAAGAGTTGGCTATATTTAATTGTTCGTAGTTTGATGTGTGGTTGAGAGATTTCTTCAACCAACAAATTGTGTGTCCAAAATAGTCTCCCTGTCTTGAAACAACACTTTGTATATGTGTAATCTTATTTTAATGAATAGAATACATATATTGTGCATATTGATCTTTTAAATTGATATGAGAGCCCTCAGTGCTCTGGGGGCTCCTGGGCTGAGGGAAATAATAGAGTATATTTGTATTGATTTTAGTTTTTTGTTTGTCCATCATAAAGGATTCATAGCTCCATTTGAGATGTTGACCTAAGGAGGAGGTCCACCGCACCATGCCTGTAGAGGTAAGGAAAGACCCTCACAGACTTCCTTAGTCCTATGGCACGTCTGTAACGACAATCACAAGGACTTGGATAAGTTGTTAAAGAAAGATTCATGCCTCGTAAATGCTAGGATTATGATAACAGGACTCCCCTTCATGTGGCGGCTCTCTACAGGTGCTTCAAAGTGGCCCAATGCCTTCTTCACCATAACGTCGATGTTAATGTTCAAGAATGCTGGAAGAACTCGCCACTTGCAGATGCAGAGGGCGCTAATTAGCAGGCTATGATTGAACTTCTAAAAAAAAAGGCATGGTGCAGAATCTTTGGGAAATCATGGTAGTTGATTGGAGGCCAAGCAAGTTACACCAACCATGCCACATAAATGTGATTGGGAAATCGACCCCAACAATATGGCCTTCTCAAATTTTACTCCCATTGGAAAGGGTTGTTTTGGAGAAATGCTAAAAGCAAAATGGTGGTACGCGAGTTGCAGTGAAGAGAATTTTACCTACTCTTTCAGATGATAAAATGGTGGTATAGGACTTCAAAAATTAGGTTGAATTACTAGTGAAGTTGCGACATCCTAATATTGTCAGTTTCTTGGTGCAGTCGCAAAGAAACCACCTTTGATGCTGATAAATAAGTTCCTTCATGGGGGGACCTACATGAGTTTCTTAAAGAGAAAGGAGCTTTGCCTACTGGGACAACTATTAACTTTGCTCTCCATATAGAAAGGGGAATGGCTTATCTCCACAATGGAGCAAATGTTATTATTCACCTGGAGCTGAAGCCTAGAAATGTATTGATTGTCAACACATACCTTTTGAAGGTTGGATATTTTGGTTTGAGAAAACTCTTAAAAGTTAAAGATGCACATGATATGTAAAAATTGACTGGAGAAACTGGAAATCTAGGTACCAAACATCTTTACTAGTATTTTCACATTTGGCATAAGATAAAAATAAGTGATGTCAAGGATACTCACTACTTTCTTGAGCATAGTTAGAATTTTTAAATTCTTTCAATCAGCATTCTCTTTCAAAGTGGTCAAGTAAAATTGAACATTTTTCTTATCAAATCTACCTCTACCTCTTCCTCTCAAATTACCTCTTCTTATTGATCCACTTCTTCCTCTACCTCTTGAAGGATTTTGGTTTTGCCATATACCTTGGCCTTGATTTCTTTTGGCACTATTGTTGCTTGCATCTTCATTGTTAGTAATTTGTCATTTGGAGGAAAACGTTTTATCTACAACTTCAAGAGTGTCCTTCAATCTTTCTTCATGAGGCATGACGGATCAAACCTATTGATAAAACATTAGTTTCGTCAAATTCTTACTTTATTCTATGATTATGGCTACATGATTCCATCTAGGTGTTAAACATGTCAATACCTTTTTAATTAAAACAACATTACTTACAGTTCCTCGAAGTATAGCCATTTTATTGAGGACCCCTTTCACTCTCACACAATAGTCACTAATACTTTCAGCTTCTTGGGTAGTAAAATTATATAACTCTCACTTCAATGTGTGAAGCCTGACCACCTTAACTTGATCACTGCCTTGGTAAGCTTAGTCTACAGTGTGCCAACATATTTGGGAGTTGTTTCTCATGATATTCTTGGAAATGAGGTCTTATCATGAGCTATGTCAATGTGGAACAAAGCTTGAACATTCTTCTTCCTTTCTCCATTCCAATGAGTTTGGCTCCTCATAAAGCCATTCAAAAATATCCCACAGATATGTTCCAATGAAAAAGGTAAGCGTCTTAATGCACCAATAATCATAATGTTTCTTGGTTACAATTAGACATGATTAACTTTGGCGAAATACCAACAATAAAAATTTAACCCCAAACAATTTTACATGCTCATACCACTTCTAGAATATGAAATGGCTTATTTAAGCATGCTGATAAACCAAGATAGTTATGAATAAAACAACATATAAAAAAACAATGAACAAATCAAACACACCCACTCACTTACCTCAAACCACATGTAAATGTCATATTAAATCAAAGCCATTAACAACATTGTTATATAGTAGACTTCTTCCTAATATTATTATCAATCCACTCACTAACAAATCTACCCATGTAAGAAATCTACAACAACGATTCCGAATAATTTAAGGAATCTAAAAAATGAAACTTTATATGTCCACGATTACCTCCAGCCATTGATAACGCTCTTGCTGCAAACCAGAGTCCACTTGCTTCTTCTCTGAAGCAACACTCCACCTTCAATCCAAGCAAAAAGAAAAATCACAGAAAGTCTGAAGGCACTTCCAAGCTATGCTCTCTCAGCTAGATGGCGTAAACAACTGAAGGGGATTGAGATGCTAGCTTGGGGACCAAACATATGAATTTATAGCCAAGCTTCCATCAAGCTTCTAATGGCTATGTGTCAGGTGTTCCACAGATCAAGGTAGAGAATTCTGGATGGAGTAATGGACCAGTTCAGAAGCTCCAACCAGAAAATTAAGTAACTGCAGTTGATTTCCTTAATTTAAGGAAATTACTACAGTTGGTTTCCAAAAATTAAGGAAAGACTGCAGTTTAGTTCCATAACTGTAGGTTACAGTTGGAAAACTTAATGGAGCTTAACATTCTCCCACTTGGTCCATACTTCCAAACTTAATGTCTCAACTTAAAAACCATTGATAATTTGTATTAAGTAATAGATACATGAATCATGGCGATAAGTCCTCTAATGACGAGTATTATCTTCCATATATTGCTATGTATTTATTCTTATTATAATTTATGTGGAAACAATTTCTTAATGAATAAACCTTATGTTTATTTTTCGTCCTTCTTAAATGAATTTTCTCAAATCAACTTAAAGTGCACATAAATATGAGAAAAAACATCACAATAATTAAGAATTTCATTAAAATAACATTGTCCATACAATGAGAAACTACATAATGGAACCAAGTCCCATAGTCATTACATGATCCTTGAATTTAAATGGTGGCATGCCCTTAGTCAAAGGATTAGCGATCATCAATTTAGTGCTGACGTGCTCAATGACCACTCTCTTTTCTTTAACATGTTCCCTTTTAGCTAAATACTTAATGTCGATGTGTTTATTTCGACTCCCACTTTTGTTGTTTTAAGCCATAAAAACAGCAGCTGAATTATCACAATATATTCTTAATGGCTTAGAGATAGAATCCATAATTCTAAGCCCAAAAATGAAACTCTTAAGCCATACACCATGTAAAGTAGCCTCAAAACAGGAGATGAACTCGTGATCATTTTTGGCTCCAATGTTGTAGTCAGATTCTTGTAGATACACAACATAATCACTAGGAATTGCTGATTTCTTTGGTCTAGTAGATCTTCTTAATGTTGTACCATCATCTTCCTGAGAAGTATGTGGTTCAACTTGTTGTTCAAAAGTTCTTGGCAACTCTTGAACTCCTTGATCTACTGGAATATCGTCAGCAGCTTATGGAACTTCAACAATTGGTTGTTCAACACCAGTTTGTACTTGAGGGGTGCTATGAACAATAATCAATCTATCACTTGAAGTGGAAGGTTGAGATTCTGAACGATCCTTCTCAGAAACTATGTTTCTGGTTTGATCGCTCCCACTGATCAAGTCATTTTCAAGAAACTTCGCATTTCTTGATTCCACAATCCTAGTGTTGTGAGATGGATAATAAAATTCATAACCTTTATACCTTTCAACATATCCAATGAAATACCCACTAATGGTCCTTGGGTCCAACTTCTTCTCTTGTGGATTATAAATTCTCACTTGAGATGGGCATCCCAAACGCACATATCTCGCAAACTCGGTTTCCAACCTTTCCATAATTCAAATGGCGTTTTAAGAATTGCCTTGGTTGGAACTCGTTTTAATATATACACTCCCGTCTTAAGTGCTTCAGTCCACAAGGATTTAGGAAGATTAAAGCTCCTAAGCATACTCCGCACCATGTCCAATGATGTTCGATTTCTTCTTTCTGCTACACCATACTGGTCGGGTGAACGAGGCATGGTGTATTGGGAAACAATCCCATGCTCTTGAAGAAATATAGAAAATTTGAGGCTTAATAAAATTTCATGTTTTACCAATGTAAATCATGCTTCAAAATTGAATCTAATGACATAAAAATTGTCTGTGGGCTAAATTTTTAATTCAAGAAGATTCAATTATTCATTGTTTTTTAACTTTATGATAAAACTACTAATTCATAACTCCTGTGGGTAAGTTATGAAATTTTATCCTAATTAATTACATAAATATAATAAAAATTCCTGTGGGATAAAATTTATTATATTTAGTCTAATTAATTACAATTTAATGTCTAAATAATCTTTATGTGATCTAACCAATCTAAATATATAATTTTATTTAATTAAAGATGTCGTGGCTATTCTCTAATTAATTAAAATTATATGGATCACTAGACATTATTCTTTATTTTAAAATGTCAATTTGCAGTCAGCATTACCGTAAATGACTACAAATCGATTGTTTAATTTATAACTGAAAACCCAGAGATTGACTGAAGTAGCATTGATCTACTTTGCACTTGCATAGCAAATGCAATTCGAAGGCTAGCTAGCTTGACTTCAGGCTCTGTCCTTAAGTTTATAAAACAAACAAAAATAGACCAGCAAACAATCTATTTTGCTCATAAGACAAATAAAATTAAAACTAAAGCACTCCTTTACGCAAATTAAATATGAGCACAGTTTAGTAATTTAATGACTCGCGAAAAGAAAAGAACAGCAAATGCAGGAAAGAGTTGGGCTGGAAAGAACAAACCCTTCGAAAGGACGGTCCTGATCGAAAGGTTTTGAAAGGTTAACTTATATAAGGGTTGCTCTTGACTAAAAGGTTAGCCTCTAAGTCTGAAAGTGTTCAACTTGTACATCAACCAACAAACCAACCAAAACCACCATTTTATGCCATACTTATAAAGACATGCATTTTTCTTCCTGCCCCTCCTTATTTGGAACATGACAATTGGATGTCTTCAACAACAAAGCTACTACACAGCATGTGAGATTAGCTTCAGTGAAGGATGAAAACGAGCAATTCTTGAAGGCAACATTACAAATAAAATACCCCATACCATTTATAACACTAACATATGGCAAAATATTCATGCTGAATGGGATTAAATGATTATAACAAACTAACCAAACTCAATTTACTGTCTAACTAATGTCAGAGTCATTAATGAGACAGACTACATCAATTACGTTAACACAAGAACATACAAGAGACAGGCATAATTTAATGAATAATAGATGAATGAATTTTCTAGTCTACTCAGAGCTATCTCAATGGAAATGGTACATAATGATTGATCCATTGCATCAAGAAAAATAGATAGCATAAAGAAAACACTATGGATAATTGCCGAGATACTAATTAGACTCTCAATGCATGTTAGCAATGGAAACATTTCATTTAGCAGCCCACCATATCTTATTTCCTAATGCACTTGCTTTCAAACCCTATGAAGCAATTTGTAATACATGGTTCCTTTTAGTTCTACTCTCTTGGTTTTCACCCAGTGGTCCTGCTTGGGGCGGTTCCCTAAAATGGAAACCCACAATGTCGGGACCCAGGGGATTACCAATACTGGGAACCTCATTGTCATGTGCAGCCTCGCACATCAGCGCCTTGCTTACCTGGCACAAGCCTGCCCAATTCGTTATCAAACTAATCTTGGGTGGCTGCTTCAAAACTTGTTACTTGTTGGCTTTAATTCGTGACGCTTGAATGTTACTGCTTCGTTACTTGAAAATGCATGATTGTTTGTTACGCTGGCTGATTATATTGCTTTCTTATCATTATGGCTTGGAGGGCTTCATAAATAGATTCTTTCCACTGCGTTAAAGAAAACACAAATAACAAGCTGCTGACAATATTCTAGTAGATCAAGGAGTTCAAGAGTTGCCAAGAACTTTTGAACAACAAGTTGAACCACATGCTTCTCACGAAGATGATGGTACAACATTAAGAAGATCTACTAGAACAAAGAGATCAACAATTCCTAGTGATTATGTTGTGTATCTACAAGAATCTGACTACAACATTGGAGCCGAAAATGATCCCGAGTCATTTTCACAAGCCATGAGTTGCAAAGAATCAGAATTATGGTACGATGTAATGAAGGAAGAGATGAATTCCATAAAGAGTAACGAAGTCTCGGATCTTGTTGAGTTGCCTAATGGTGCAAAAACCAGTGGATGTAAATGGGTCTTTAAGACAAAGAAAGACTCATTAGGCAACATTGAGAGATACAAGGCAAGACTTGTTGCTAAGGGATTCACTCAGAAAGAAGGAATCGACTACACGGAGACTTTTTCTCGTGTATCTAGGAAATATTCCTTGAGCATTATTATGGCATTAGTAGCCCATTTTGACTTAGAGTTGCAAAAAATGGATGTGAAAACGGCTTTTCTCAATGGAGATCTAGAGGACGAGGTTTACATGAAACAACGTGAAGGATTGAACTCTAGTGATGGTGAGCAATTGGTTTGCAAGCTCAAGAAGTCATTATATGGTTTAAAACAAGCATCCCGCCAATGGTATTTGAAATTCCATAATGTAATTTCTTCTTTCGGTTTCGTAGAAAACTTTATGGATCAATGTATACACCTAAAAGTTAGTGGGAGTAAAATTTGTTTTCTTGTTTTATATGTGGATGACATTTTGCTAGCAACCAATGATAAGGGTTTTCTACATGAGGTGAAACAATTCCTCTCTAAAAATTTTGATATGAAGGATATGGGTGAGGCATCTTATGTCATTGGCATTAAGATCCATAGATACAGATTTCGAGGCATCTTGGGTCTGTCACAGGAAACCTATATTAATAAAATTTTAGAGAGATTCCGGATGAAGAATTGTTCACCAAGTATAGCTCCCATTGTGAAGGGTGATAGGTTAAATTTGAACCAATTCCCGAAGAACGACTTTGAAAGGGAACAAATGAAGAACATTCCATATGCTTCTGCTGTCGGAAGCCTAATGTATGCTCAAGTCTGCATAAGGCCTCACATTGCATTTGTTGTGGGAATGTTGGGATGATATTAGAGTGATCCAGGTTTAGACCACTCGAGAGCTACAAAGAAAGTAATGAGGTACCTTCAAGGAACCAAAGACTACATGCTTATGTATAGACGGACGGACAACTTGGAAGAAATTGGCTACTTCAATTTTGACTTTGCTGGAGGTGTTGATTCAAGCAACATCAAATCAGTTACATTTTTTATGATGGCCGGGTGGAGCTGATGCATGGAGTAAGTGGCAAGAAACCCGTTGATTATCCACTTCCACTATGGAAAGCCGAGTTCCGTCGCTATTTGAGGGCTTACTTTACCACTTGGTGTATGGCTTAAGAGTTTCATTTTAGGCTTAAATTATGGATTGCTATCCTAAGCCATTGAGAATTGATTCATTGTGATAGATTCAGCTGTTGTATTATGGCTAAAATAACAAAGTGGGATCAGATACACATCGACATTAATATTTAGTATAAGGGACGTGGTTAAAGAAAAAGAAAGTGGTCCATTGAGCACCGTGAGCACTGAATTTGATGATCGTTGATCCTTTGACTAAGGGGGCTTGCCACATTATAAATTTCAAGGATCATGTAATGATATGGGACTGGGTTCCATTATGTTGTTTCTCATTGATGACAATGTTATTTTAATGAAATTCTTAATTATTGTGATTTTTTTCCTCATATTATGTGCACACCTTAAGTTGATTTGAGAAAATTCATTTAAGAAAGACCAAGAATAAACATAAGTTTATTCATGGAAGAAATTGTGCCCTAAATCTATAATAAGAATAAAACATAGTAATACATGGAAGATAATACTCGTCATTAGAGGAATTATCGCCATGATTCATGTATCTATTACTTAATACAGATTATCAATGGTTTTTAAGTTGAGACATTAAGTTTGGAAGTATGGACCAAGTGGGAGAATGTTAAGATCCATTAAGTTTTCCAACTGCAACCTATAGTTATGGAACTAAACTGTAGTCTTTCCTTAATTTTTGGAAACCAACTGTAGTAATTTCCTTAAATTAAGGAAATCAACTGCAGTTAATTAATTTTCTGGTTGGAGCTTCTGAAGTGGTCCATTATTCCATCTCGAGTTCTCTACCTTGATCTGTGGAACACCTCACACATAGCCATTAGAAGCTTGATGGAAGTTTGGCTATAAATTCATCTGTTTGGTCCCCAAGCTTGCATCTCAATCCCCTTCATTTGTTTACACCATCTAGCTGAGAGAGCATAGCTTGGAAGTGCCTTCAGATTTTTCTGTGATTTTTCTTTTTGCTTGGATTGAAGCTGGAGTGCTGTTTCAGTGAAGAAACAAGTGGACTGTGGTTTGCAGCAAGAGCGTTATCAATGGCTCGAGGTAATAATGGACATCTAAAGTTTCATTTTTAGATTCTTTAAAGTATTAAGAATCGTTGTTGTAGATTTTTCTTACATTGGTATGAGAGCAAATTTTCAAAGGAATCAATCGTGATTAAGCGACGGTTTCTTGCATAATCTGCACTCCTAGAGGACACATGCATCTATAGGCCATTCAAATTCATGTTTCAAATCATCCACACTAAGATGAGTAGATAAAATTTGATGAGAAACAGTCATCCAATTCAGGGTTGGAATTTCCAAAGTTTTTTAATCGTTATTTTGACGTTTTCACTGTAAAGCCAAAATACATAAATATATTCTTGAAAGGGATATTTTTTGTTCCTTCCTTGGAAAGACAAACCAAAACCTTGTACCACCCGAAATATCGAGGTGAACGAGTGTACATGCGAAGTGAAGACGAGGTTAAAGAGGGAAGTTGGCCGCTTCACAAACATAGCCATCCAGCCTTGATCCATTCTCTCCAATTTAACCTATTTTTTAACACAATTCATTGGCTAAATCCCACCTAGTTATTCTCGTTCAATTTTGAGAGTTCCCCAAATCCATCCCAAGAGCCCGCAAGGGTTTATAACAACCAACATGATCTGCTTTGATACCAATGTAAGAAATCGCGATTCTCAATACTTTAAAGAATCTAAAAAATGAAACTTTAGATGGATTGCCTCCAGCCATTATTAACGCTCTTGCTGCAAACCACACTCCACTTGCTTCTTCTCTCAACATCACTCCACCTTCAATCCAATCAAAAAGAAAAATCACAGAAAGTGCACTGCAAAGCTATGCTCTCTGAGCTAGATGGTTTAAACAACTGAATGGGATTGAGATGCTAGCTTGGTCACCAAAGAGATGAATTTATAGCCAATCTTCCATCAAACTTCTAATGGCTATGTACTTGAGATGGTGTAATGGACCACTTCAGAAGCTCCAACGAGAAAATTAATTAACTAATTTCCTTAATTTAAGTAAATTACTGCATTTGGTTTCCAAAAATTAAGGAAAGATTGCAGTTTAGTTCCATAACTGTAGTTAAAAATTAATGGAGCTTAACAACCCACACTTCCAATCACCACCCTAATAATATGCTGCCCTAATTTTGCAAAGAAAACACAAAATCTGCTTACTTATTTGTGACAAATTACATGACATGATTAACCATTATCCCCAGCACAACCTCTAGTGAGCTGCTCAAGCTTGCTAGTGATACACTCTGCAAAGCCTCAATGTTTATTTCATTATATGCATGATAATGTGTCATTGAAGTTTCCACTTTCCTTCTAAGGTTACTATTGGTTGTTGCTACTTTTATTGCATCTATCTTTTTCCCTAATTGCCCTAGAAAATAATTCCACCTCCCATGAGACATTTGGCCTTTTATTTCTGGCTAGAATGAGATCTTTTGCTCATAATATTTCCTGCCCATTTTTTAGTTCATATTACACACTCATGCATAACCCCATTTATAACCTCTAATGATTCTATCATTGACTATCTCTATTTAGTTCAATGGAATGTAGGTCACTATCTACAAAATCTGCATTGCTAGCGTGTTGAGGTGCACTTATAGCCCCATTCGAATGTATTGACTCAAGTGACTGTCTAAGAAATAGTTATGCTTCCTACCGTCTTTCTCGTACCTCACCTCTTCCCTTAAGTTGTTGGCTGCTTTGGTTTTCAAAAGGCCCTCAATTGCAACATCATTTTTAAAATAATAATGCCAGCTAACGTTTCGCCTTCCAATGAAATATGCGGTCGAGCAAGCATGGTTCGATGGCGTGCAAAAATGAACACTGTAGCCTGTATATTGTCTGAGGTGTCAGTATATTTAAATATAATGTATGTCAACCCCATGACCATTGGTTCTTTCATATGGGAATGGACCTATGAACACATTCTAATATCCTTTTCCTCTCCTTTTTCAAACTGAGCAAATATTTATCACACATTTGTTGGCAGTGAATGTAATCAGCAATTTATATAATAATTCCATTTCCTTTCTGACCCGATGATGAAGAAGGCCTTTGGTGGTAGCGCTCCTTAGCTTGAGTCTTCGTAAAGCATATGGGCCTGTATTGTAGTGGTGACAAACTGAATACGTGTAAGCCCCCTTCTATATTTTCGCAGATAAGAGTACTTTGACTTCAACATTTGCATATGATATAAAAAGAGAAGGTCATTTTAGTTATATACACCCATCTTAATTACAACGAATAGTGTGCAGAAGGACCAAGAGGCTATTGAAGGGCACTTTTGTAATAATGTTTTTAAGTCTTTTTAAAATAACAAAAACAGTCTTTTATGAATTCCATCTTTAAGAATGGTAACTTTAATAACCAGAACTTTAATTTTTTTCCAACCTTTATAAATAAAGTTTAATCTTTTTCTTTAAAAATGGGGAGAAATTAGTTTTACTAATATAACTGGGATCTTTAATAACAAGAAGGTTGAGAAAAGTACACAAAATAGTTTTTAATTTTCAACAATGCTAGGAGAGCCAATGTAAGATACACAAAATAGTTTTTAATTTTCAACAATGTTAGGGGCCAATGCATGAAATTCTTTGTGATAAGCTCACTTCTGGTTCAATTTTATATTGTTTAATTTTATGAAAGGTGAGGAAGTGCATTTTTCAATGCGAATTAGGGAGACAATTTTGCTTTGGAGGAAGCTTATGATGGAGATGTAATGGGGCACTTATATAGATGCATTTGAGGATAGGAGGACACCCTCAATGGCTTATATAATTTTTGAAGAGTTGATGTGCTATAATAATATATAGAAAAGATAAGGAGATCAAACAAGTTAAAGTGATCAATTTGCAATTAATAAACAATTATTTAGTTAATATGACTACATATATGAGTATGCTATTAATATAAATATCATACTATGCTAACAATTGTATATTAAA
>APFE031657037.1:0-13079 GCA_000404065.3 Pinus taeda | reverse complement strand
TCGTTCTATTGCAGCAGCAGAATCAGAATGTTGTGTGGCCATTGAATCCCCTCACAGAATTAATTCAATTCGTTCCAAGTAAGTTAAACCTCAGAGCCCAATTAAACCCAGATCTTCGTGACAACTCACCAACTCCTATGCGGGTGCTCGATCTTGCTTTTTGTCATTTAATTTTGCAAGATCCAGCCTTTGAGAACCATATTTATACCCAATTGTGAAAGCACATGATAGAATTTTGTTTGCTCTCTTGTCATCGCGTCGGCTCCGTCCACATAGTTTTTATTTATTTTTAATCTCGTAAACAAAAAACATCAAATAGTTTTTATTTATTTTTTAATCCCCTTAGTTTTTATTTATTTTTTAATAAGATAAATAAACAACATCTACCATTACCAGCTAATTTTATGTTTTTAAAAAAGCCTTTACACAAACAACATCTATATTTATCATCTAATTTTTTGTTTTGTAAAAATCTCGTACACAAACAACATCTACCATTACCAGCTAATTTTTTGTTTTTTAAAAAGCCCGTACACAAACAACATCTACCATTACTAGTTATTTGGAGGAACTTGGCATTGGCTTCAGTCATCTATCTACTTGCCATTCAGAAAAATCGAGGTAGATAATTGCGTTGCATACAAACATGTCATAGTATGAGATTCAAACAATCAAGGTAGATAATTGCATTGCATACAAACATGTTATAACATGAGATTCAAACAATCAAGGTAGATAATTGTGTTGCATACAAACATGTCATAGCATGAGATTCAAACCATCTCCACCACACCACCTACACTCACTATAGCTAATAAATGGACCATTTTTCATAAAGATTATAGTTATATTTGATTAATGAGAATTTCTATTATGGAATTTTATTTGTAATTGGTTTAGCTTCATTTTAAAAGGGGTTAATTATTAGAATTTTGAAACATGAAACCAAACCACATTAATTTTTGCCTTTTGTTTTGTGGGAATGGAATAACGTTCTTTTACTTTGTCTGTGTTAAGTTTGGAAAATCTGGATTATACAAAGACAAATAAATAGAATAGAATAACAAACAAATTGTATAAAATAGTTTGTAATACCAAATATTTAAAAATATAAAATTTGTCAAACTTTATAAAAATACACAATAAAAAATATACAACATAACACTAAATATTAAGGAAGCAAGAATCAACTGGGACATTTGATTAACTCTAGGGATAAACCAAATTCATTAGCCTTTCTCTTACACTCAAAGGCAAAAGCTAAGATCTAAGCGCTCGCAACTCCAAATAAAGGACCAAAAAACTCTTTTCCCTTCCCATATGCAGCCTTTTATAATCCCTTCCAACCTTTCCTGTTATAATGATTTCACAAGGTTCCATACCCCAATTGTCCAAACCACGCCTTGCCACTAAAATGGGCCCTACAAGACAATTCCTCCATTTTTCTACCCAAAAAGTATTTGATATAGGTGAAAAATGGTATGACAATAGAATGAGGATCATAATTCCCCATTTACGTAGGATTTTGGTCCCCAAAATTTATGTTGAATGAGGTGAGGAAAAGTTTCCCCTTCCTTCTCCCCGAGCACCATTTTTCTTTGCCTAGAACTTGTCCTTTCAACCCAATTTTCTAAATTTTATACTACCCCTATCTTGTAGTTATAAAATTCTTTTGCAAAACTTTGTCTTCTACCAACTCCACCTGCATATTTGGGGTTATGTCCTCTATGGTAGGTTGGGCCTACTCCCCTTCCTGATCCAACAAGAAAGGATCATAGTCTTTCAAATTCTCCACATTCATCATTGAGTAAATATGCATTTATAAAGGTGAATTGAGTCTGTAAGAATTATCTCCCACCTTCCCCAATACTTTAAAAGGAACATACCATAGACCCTTGATCCCCTTATGAATACCTCATAGTATTTCCTTATTCAACTATACCTAAACTTTGCCTCCCACATTAAATGATTTCTTTGTTCAATTCTTGTCATGTTGATCCTTGTACCTTTCCTGTTGTCAAGCCAGGTATGTAACAATGAATGAATTGATGATTTTCATTAAATATATACATTAATTTCCAAATCCCTTATGATTAGGTGTCAGTATTCCCCCCCTTAATCCAAAGGGACGTTGGTGAGTCCAAGCATCTTCCTAAATATTTCAAACTTCTAGACAAACAAAGTGGCATATTCAAGATCATAGTTTTGAAATTGAGTTTCAAAAGATGCTCAGTCAATTTCTTATACTAGGCTCACGGTGCTCGTTTGAGGCCATACAAGGATTTTACAAGCTTACATACTTTATGCTCCTGACCCTTCACAACAAATCCTTCGCGTTGAGACATTAAAACATTCTCTTTCAGATCTCCATTCAAGAAAGTAGTTTTACATCCATTTGATGGACTTTCCAACTATTCTCAGCTGCCAAGGAAAAGAGAGTCTGGATCGTAGCCCGTTTTTCTATAGGGAAAAAAGTGTCCTTATAATTGACCACTACCTTTTGTGAAAAACCCTTTTCCACAAACATAGCTTTATGCTATTCAAGTTAGCCATATGATTTATACTTTTTCTTGATAGCCCACATGCAACCAATTGGTTTGGTTCCCAATGGTGGATCGACCAGGTTCCAGGTGCCATTCTTTATCAAAGCATCATATTCTTTTTGCATCGCTTCTTTCCATTTATCATGAGAAGCGACTTCTTTGAAGGAATTTGGTTCGAAATATGTAGACAAATTTAATTCACAATCATAAGAAACATCCAAATCAACAGGTGAATCAGAATCGTCTACATCACCTTCATTATGTCTAGCAAAGATTCTTGTTCTTGTCTTTCCAACCTCATTAGGGCGTACACTTTCAAGTGTCTATGCGAGACATTCTGGAGGACCTTTCTAATATTTCCTAGGTTTTTCAATTCACTAAGAGGGGACTGAATCAGGATTTAGCCTTCCAATTCTCTTAATCACATCACTCAAAGTATTTTCTTGATTAATTGTTGGAGCTTCATGAGGGGGGTAGAGTGCCATAGAAGGTGTTGGGCACCAAATCGGGCTATCTTTTTGTCCATTTCTATCATCCTTTTTGACCTTTTTGTACTTATTTACCTATGTTGCTATGCTAAACCTACAAGGTAAATACCCCTGACTTGTCTAATTGGAATATTTTAATTTAATAAAGTAAAGTCACAGAGTCTTATCTATTCGCAGCACTAAAATATGTTTTTGACCACAGCTTGGAGAACAAGAACTCTTGCTTCAGCATCTCGCAACAGATCTAGTAACAACCAACCATAAGGAGGCCATGCAGTTGGAGTCACGATTCCTTGAAACTATTCTTGGGTCTTTTACTGATCTCAGTTATCTAGTGTTGGTGTCATTCCAACTGATGTATATTTCTGATTATGTGGTTACCATGTTTCAGGGAGATATGCTATTCTCCCACACTGCGTATAAAATGCAGATTGTTCCTGTAAATGGGGATTCCCCCATCGAATTTGTAATCACATGTTATAGATTAATAAAATACACCTGTTTTGATGTTCTAATCTTCTCTGTGACTAACGCAGCCCTGATCAGAGAGCTGGGCTCGCTCTTCTGATTAGGTGTTGCGTCTTTATGTGTGTGTTATTTATTAATTTATGCTTGTTGTTAGAATCATTTACTTCTTGTAATTTTTTCTAGAGTTCTGTGGTTAATTTAATCTTATAGCTATATTTTGAATCTTAACCGTGAACCCTTGTTCGGAACAGATTGCGCTTTTTCCCCTGCATATACCTTGCGCATTGCCTTCAAAGGATACACTCCCAGATTGATTTCTTTTTATTTTTTGTTTGATTTTGGGCCACTCCCTTGTCGTGGGGAGGGAGGAGTCTTCTGACGCCTTGATCTAGGCCCTGAGTTAGATTTATTTCTTTTAAAACCTTCGTGTGATTTTCAGGAAACCCTAGCTTTTACCTTGGGGAGGGAGGAGTCCTTTGACGCCCTGCTTCAGATATGGAAGTATTAGGTCTTCTCGAGGTTTTTGTTTTCTTCTAGTTTTTGTCTCGGGGAGGGAAGAGTCCTTTGAGACCTTGCTCCGAGCCTAAAACCCTAGATTTTCATTTTTTTAGCTACCTTTATTTTTGTAAGTTCTTTCATCTTGGGGAAGGAATGGCCATTTGACACCTTACTCTAAGATTGAAGCAATGTAGTTTCATACCAAGACCTTCCATCATACCAAATTTTGTATGAAAAAACAACCAAATGAGAGGGGTAGAGGGAGAGCCCCAAAGACGGGAGGACCAGATCTGGGAAGAAAGACCTATATCCAGCAGATCATAGCAAAGGCTGAATCAGAAGCATCCTCTTGCACAGTTGTGAGACAAGGGGCAAGGAGAGTGAGGTCGGAGGGACAACCAGTAGAGCAACCAATGTTGTTTATAGCATTATTTGGTGATTCCACACAATAAGTCCCTCTAGCATTGGAAGAAACATTTAGTAGCAGACCTGACTAGGAGAATATTATGTTGGTGATAACAGAGGAAGAGGTCGTAAGTAGAACATTGACAGGGTTAAAAGGCTCTAGTAAGGGAAAGGAGGTTGTCGCTGAGGGCTCAAGCCATCAGGACATAGGAAAAGGAAATGGGGAGGTACTCGCATCGCCAAGGGACCGGGGAAGTGCTGCTAAAGCAACTCGAATCTGAGTGGTAAGGAATCCTCAGCCATCTTCCACAGAGCCCATTGAAATTCCCAACAGTTATTGGAAGATATTTATGGCTCCCACAACTTCCACTGTCGATTTTCCGATTGGGGATCTAGGAGTTGGCATGCCCACAAAGCCTATCTCATTGGCAGCCTTACCAAACTTTCATGGGCTTGTTTTAGAAGACCCTCAGACATTTCTATTTGAGTTCAACATAGTGTGTCGGGGGTATGACTACACAATAGATGCCGAGAAGTTAAATATTTTCCCTTCTACATTAAAAGGAATGGCTTTGCGATGGTTCATGGGCCTTGGAGGAAAATGCATTTCCACATGGGATGATATGCAGACAACTTTTCTTGAGAAATAACAAGATTACTATAAATCCTGGAACATCAAGGAGGAACTTTTCAAGTTCACACAAAAAGAAGACGAGAGCTTGGAAGATTGTGTGGAAAGGTTCAAGTACACCTGATAGAGGTCAAGTCATAATGAAATGGATAAAGAAATTTTAAATATTATCCTCCTTCGATCCTTTCGAGAGAACTTGATGGAACTGTTGAACATTGTGGGAATGGGAGACATCTCTAAGGAGACATTCAAAGCTATTTGTGAATTATGTATTTAGTGCACAAGGGGGCTTACAAGAAACAGGCTAGGGATTTGCTCAACAAAGGGGTCTGGAGGGGGTTTTACAAAAGCAGAAATCGGAAACCTACTAGACAACTTAAGGACAGATATCCTCATCACTCTATCGGCATAGATGGACACTCTACAAGTAAAATAGAAGCAATTGGAACTAGATAGGACCATGGCAATATTTTTCTCGAAGTGCAAAAAGAAGCACCTGGAAAGGGAATGTCCACTAAATTCCATAGAGGAATGTGCAATTTGTGAGCTCAACCATGCCACAAGCTCATGCCTCTCCTTGCTAGGCCTGAAAGCAG
This sequence comes from Pinus taeda, assembly GCA_000404065.3. Taxonomy (NCBI): domain Eukaryota; kingdom Viridiplantae; phylum Streptophyta; class Pinopsida; order Pinales; family Pinaceae; genus Pinus; species Pinus taeda. The sequence continues at coordinate 7,450 of APFE031657037.1, read as the reverse complement.
TATTTCAAGTGACGAGGGAGGACACGGAGCAACTGTACCTCATGGGATCTAGGAAGCCATGGCAACCTCAACCACTGATGGAAAATCAAGGCATGTACCGAGATCCATCTCAGTATTTCAATAATTTTAACATGAATCCGCAGACCATGCCTTATTCCCCCATGTGGCCACAATACTAGTTCCCATCTTGGCAGCAGTGGAACCCTCAAGACAGTATGAGCTCTCCATGGGCACCAACTTGGCGAGGATCCTATCCTGGGCAGTTTCTCCAGCAGAAGCCACAACAACAACTCCAATTTCCCTCTAATGTGCCTCTTGGTAATGATCTTGCCTGTACTTAGCTTCCAATGGAACCTAACCCTAACCCTAACAATAAGGGAGCCCATCAAGCTGATGTTCTTAACCTCCCTTCATATAGTATCTCCACTGTAGAGTTATATCAAATGAATCTGCGATCAAGGCAAACAGTTAATGTCCAACCTCCTCCAGTAATCATTGAACAACTTGATAGTGAAGGTAAGGAGGTAGAACCAATTAGTAAAGAGCCAAAACAAACTGATAGAAACTAGGCGCCTCTTGTGAAACAACATCAATCTGAACCACCTTAGCCAGAGAGACTAATTATGAGTAAACCAAGCCCTGGAGCTGATTTTGACTTATTAGGAGAATTGCAGAACTTATTTGTTAAAATTCCCTTGTTACAAGCTATGAAGGATGTGCTAATATATGTAAAGACTCTTAGGGAATATTGTTCAAAGAAGCCTGCAAAGAAAGCTAAAGAGACCCCCCATCGATATTGTAATCACCTATTACAGATTAATAAAATATCACCTGTTTTGTTGTTCTAATCTTCTCTGTGACTAATGTAGCCCTGATCAGAGAGTTGGGCCCGCTCTTCTAATCGGATGCTACGTCTTTGTGTGTGTGTGTTATTTATTAGTTTATGCTTGTTGTTACAGTTCTTTACTTCTTGTAATTGTTTCTGGAGTTCTGTGGTTAATTTAATCTTATAGCTATGTTTTGAATCTTAACCGCGAACCCTTGGTCGGAGTGGATTGCACTTTTTCCCCTGCATATACCTTGTGCGTTGCCTTCAAAGGATACACACCCGGATTGATAAAATTAATGTCGGATTAGGGTGAATAAATCGTTCATACCTAGACACCAACATTTTTGCGCCATTGTCGGGGAGGCTAACAAGGTGCAAAATAATGATCCAGACCAACTAGAGGGTTAATCTCTCGTCTTGGGGAGAGAACGAGTTTTCTCACTCTACTTTAGGTCTTGAGCGTAGCTTTTCTCCCACTTGTTTACTTTTTCTTTTCTGTTTGATTTTGGGCCACTCTCTTGTCCTGGGGAGGGAGGAGTCTTTTGATGCCCTGCTCGAGGTCTTGAGTTAGATTTATTTCTTTTAAAACCCTTCGTGTGATTTTCGGGAAACTGTAGCTTTTACCCTGGGGAGGGAGGAGTCCTTTGACACCCTGCTTCAAATTTGGAAGTATTAGGTCTTCTCGAGGTTTGTGTTTGATTCTGGTTCTTGTCTCAGGGAGGGAAGCGTCCTTTGACACCCTTCTTCGGGCCTGAAGCCCTAGATTTTCGTTTTTTTAGCTGCCATTCTTTTGTAAGTTCTTTCATCTTGGGGAAGGAATGGTATGGAACATGGAACCTTCTGGGGCACCAAATTTTGCACAAGTGCTCCCCAAAGTACCCAGATATGTGGCATGTGTCCAAACATGTGGGACTCATTGCATGGGGATCTGGTTTCAGTTTCCTATTATTAGGTTGCCTGCAGAAAATTACACACTAGCTTATAATGTTCCAACAGATTGGTGGAAGGAAGTTCTCCTTTCGGATGGGTTTAAAGTTCCAGGAACAGAGATGGCCATAGAATATGATCTCGTGCAACTTCATGAAACTTATAGACTGCATAATCTAGACCTGCGGAGGTGGCAGACTGCATGAGGACATGCAAAAGGCTAGTTGGGGGGAGATGTTGGGCACCAAATTGGGTTATCTTTCTATCCATTCTATCATCCTTTTTGACCTTTTTGTACTTATTTACCTATGTTGCTATGCTAAACCTACAAGGTAAATACCCCTGACTTGTCTAATTGGAATATTTTAATTAATGTAGTAAAGTCATGGAGTCTTATCTATTCACAACACTAAAATATGTGTTTGACCGCAACTTGGAGAACATGAACCCTTGCTTCAGCATCTCGTAACAGATCTAGTAATGACCAGCCATAAGGAGGTTGCACAGCTGGAGGCATGATTCCCTGAAACTATTCTTGGGTCTTTTGCTGATCTTGGTTATTTGGTGTTGGTGCTATTCCAACTGATGTATATTTCTGATTATGCGGTTACCATGTTTCATGGAGATATGCTATTCTCCCGCGCTGTGTATAAAAGGCAGATTTTTCCTGTAAATGGGGATTCCCCCATCAATATTGTAATCACCTGTTGCAGATTAATAAAATATCACATGTTTTTCTATTCTAATCTTCTATGTGACTAATGCATCCTTGATCAGAGAGCTAGGCCCGCTTTTTTGATCAGGTGATGCGTCTTTGTGTGTGTGTTATTTATTAGTTTATGCTTGCTATTACAGTTCTTTACTTCTTGTAATTGTTTCTAGAGTTTTGTGGTTAATTTAATATTATAGCTATGTTTTGAATCTTAACCACGAATCCTTGGTCGGAACGGATTGCGCTTTTGCTCCTGCATATACCCTGCGTGTTTCCTTGAAAGGATACACACCCGGATTGATAAAACTAATGTTAGATTAGGGTGAATAAATCGTTCATACCTGGACAACAACAGAAGGTGATTCCACAAATTGATCTAGTATAGGGATCCCCAGCTCAAGATGTGGGATCTCATTATCAAATTCTTGAAAAGACTTTGCATACTTGAATTTGTAGAAATTCTAACTGTAGATTAAACTGATTATGCAATGTACAAAAGCAAAATACTTAATCTACTTCTACAATCAAACTTACGAAAGCTTAATCAATTTTGAGAAATATCAAACAGAACACATATAACAGAGAAGAAGATTCAATCACACATGAAACACAGAAAATAGTCAGGGGAAAGCCTCAACTAAAAACCCCACTATCTGTATTATCATACAAGGTGGAAATACATCAGAATTATATAAAGCCTTATCTCTGACATCTAGTCAACTCTCAGTACAATCCTCCTGGATGCTCACAGACAATCAAAGCTTCTCACAAGCCTTCTCCTTTGCCCTCCAAGCTCCTATTTCCTTGTGTAATTTTTCCTGGGTGATCCTACTGATACCATGTGTAACATTGATCACTCACACTGATCTTACACCTTGTAAAACTGTGCAATCCTCAAGGAACCTTCTCCTTCTGCATGGATGAGTTTCCTTTATAGGAAAACTCATGCAACTGATAGTACAATGTCCCTGTCTTTAATATCAACTGGATCTTTCTCTGAATAAACATGAATGGGTTATTTATGAGAGAATCTTTAGTTATCTGGAGTAACAACTCTGGAGGCTATCAATCACCTGATAACGACTACTAACTACAGTGCGTTAAATGTGGAGATCAAGGCGGTTGATTCCCAGGCGTCATATTACAATGGAGTAATAATTTGTGTAAGTGGATCAATTACCTTTAAGAACAACAGTGGAACGCAAACCTCTTTCACTCAGTTCTTTTTGCTGGCTCGTCAGGAAAGGGGATACTTTGTATTGAATGATGTGGTTAGATACAAGTTGGATGAAAAGAAAAATCTTGTTGAATATTCAATCAAACCAAATTCCAATCGCGTCTCAGAGCTAGAGCCAGAGCCAGTTGTTAACTTTCAACCATTGGCTGAAGCTCAAGCTGAGAATGGTGCGAGAACGGAGATTGTTCATGTTGCTACTGATGGGGTTCACGAAAATGACATGCCACAGAGTGAAGTCCCACAAGAATCAGCAATTGAACATTTTCAGTAATTCATGCCCAAGAAACTCAAGAAGAAGGAAACTCCAGTTGCAGTTCAAGAAGAAGAAACTCCAGTTGTAGTTCAAGAAACTCCAGTTGCAGTTCAAGAAGAAGAAACTCTAGTTGTAGTTCAAGAAACTCCAGTTGAAGTTCAAGAAGAAGAAACTCCAGTTGTAGTTCAAGAAACTCTAGTTGCAGTTCAAGAAGAAGATGCAGATGCAGCTTAGAATGGAGGGCCAGCTAAAACTCCAGTTATAGTTCAAGAAGCACCCAAAGAGTCCTACGCTTCAATTCTTAAGAAAAATGCAGCACAACAACCGAATGTTACAATTAAGAAACCACCTCTTCTGAGAACCATAACCAGAACCAGGGCTCAGCCAAATTCTGCTCAACTTTCACCAAATTCTAATTCGACTCCTATCAATACGCCAGCTAATTACAACACTATAGATGGAAACGGTAAATGCTCTGTTTTTATCGACAAATTACCTGTGAATATTACTCCTCCCCAGGTTGAAGAAGAGTTGGAGAAGTTTGGGGTCATAAAACCTTGTGGCGTTCAAGTTAGGAGTAGGCTAGGAGGTCGACCTTGTTTTGGTTTTGTAGAATTTGTAGAAGCAGCTTCAGTCCAAACTGCACTACAGTCTTCCCCTATTCTAATTCGAGGATTTAAAGTATCTGTCAGGGAAAATGAAAAACAAACTGGCAAAGATGCTAGAAAGTCCACTCCTTTCAGTTTCAGTGGTAGTAATTACAACATTGCAAAAGGAACTGGCCACTGTTCTGTTTTTGTCAGCAACTTGGCTGCAAATATTACCCCTTCCCAACTTGAGGAAGAGATGAAAAAGTTTGGCGCAATAAAGCCTTCTGGCGTCCAAGTTAGGAATAGGCCAGGAGCCCAAGCCTGTTATGGGTTTGTGGAGTTTAAAGAAGCAGTTTCGACACAAGCTGCTATATAGGCATCTCCTATTCTAATCAATGATCGTCGAGTGTATATAAGAGCAAAAATAGTATAGGGAGAAGTGATTTTGCAAACAACAACAGAGCTGTAGGAGGTTCCTTCCCTGCACGTCAAACAATGGCTACATACTGTAATAATAATTAGTTTTATTTATGAATTTTATTTTATTTTGATGGTGAGACAAATGTGGAAGTGAAGTGAAGTAAAGTGAAAAGTTAAATAAAAATTAATAATAATAAAATATATGATTTATTTATATAGTTTAAAAAAAAATGAAAATGAAAATTGATTTTAATATAATTCTGTTTCCCCAGCCAATTGGATTGATAGGTCTGAACATTTGGAGCTGAGGCTATTTTGTCACATCTCCCCAAGACGGCCAATGTGCCCATTCATCTGTGGATGCCGGTCACTGCAATGAGTGTGCTCGCTCTCGTTTTTATTCATGTCTCTTATTCTTTATTGATTTTTCCACGCAACATTTCATTTCTACTCTTTAATGCTGCTGGCATTCTTTCCACCATGAAACAACATGATTATTATGAGCAACACCACCATCCTACTATTGCTTGTTTTCTTGGACTCTTGTGTAAGCATGATCTATTTAGTCTTTCCCTGCCATGCGATGTGAAGTCAATTCACTGGACTCTTCTGTATGCACGATCTATTTTGTCTTTCCCTACCTAGATTTTGTACTATTAAATTAAATGAAAACATATTAATAATTTTATTTAGCATATTATCTTGGGTTGAACATATAACAAAAATAATCTCAACAAATTCAGACTTTTCCATCCTCCCAGCCTAATAATGGAAAGGCTATATGAATATTTCTTAGAATTTATTTATCACTAATTGTACATACTACAAACGACAAACTAGGCTCTATGACATTATTCCCAGAATTACCACAAGCCCACTCATAGTTTGCACGGAATAAATTAATGCCAGAAGTGATCAAATCTAAGCCCAAAACATGCCAAAATTAGTAAAAATGTGCATGTACATTGGTGATGCTATAAATAGTTTCAGAAGTTTTCCAAGCAAGCAATACACGTCTTCTAAACAGTGACTTTTGTCCATTGTCAACCACAGATTTTTAAGTAAAAGTGATAATGTACATATTAAATGTTTTGGAAATTTTTATTCTTTTTTAATTCAAAATTTTGAAATGTTGTTTATTTTTAGCTTTTGTTCTATTTAATTATTTTGTATTTCAAATTTGTATTTAATTATTTTGCATTTTACAGTTTATATTCAATTTCAATTTCTAAAATAATGCAATTATAGAATTACTATATAAAATATCAAATGACATGTTATGTGATATAAAATAATAAATTACATCATATATAAAATAATATATAATAAAAAAACACAAGTACAAAATGAAATAGAAAGGGTTTAAATATGTGATTCATGAGATGGTGGAAAGGGGGTTGTGGATTACAAAAACTGCTTGGTATTTGGACAAGACTAATTCCAGGTCATACTTAATGGGTTGGGAAGGTTTTGAAAAACTGTTTGGTATTTGGACAAGACTAAATCCAGGTCATACTTAATGGGTTGGGAAGGGTTTGAAAGGCTTTAATGCCATTGAAGTGTGATATAACCTCAAAATGTCCCTTTTAAAGGAGTTTTTGCATGTAGTGAGAATCGGTGATCTTATGAGAACTATCTATGATTCCTTGGAAAGTGTAATGATGCCCTCCCTATTAGAATATCATGTATTACTTCTTGAAGTCCATGGTGATGAGACCTGGTGTGCTTAGCCATTCAAACACCAAAAAAATTCACAAAAACCCATTTCAATGGTAAACATGTATGATTTCAAAGAGTACTTACCAATTTGAAGGCACAATTTTTTACAATGACCCCCTTTTTTGTTTCTCAAATGGTAAACATCCTTGTCTAGCTCTACGTTAATAAGGTGAATGTTGTTACAATTGTAAATAATTGAAAGTAGCTTAGTGCATCTCACATCATAGTAGTGCCATGTTGTACATCTTCCTAACACATCATAGTGCATCCTTTGATTCTTAGTGCATCACCTTTAATCAATGCATAAGACATCTCACGAGATAGTAATTAATTTGCATTAAACCCCTTCACATGTTCGAAAATATATATAAAAAAAGTTCAATAATTGAACTAAACGCCTTAGCTATGCGGCCTTGTTAAAATATGTCAAATAAAAATATCAAATGCATATATTTCTATACAGATAAATGGAAAATTTATCTTAATTTTGAATTTAAAAGATGTCAAAATCTTTTCATATGCAAACCTTTCTTAAATTTAAATTTTTCACTTGAAAAGAGGATTACATCTTGAGAGATTTGTTCCCTTGTTATGTTTGGTAGATTCCAAACTTCGATGGATCTATATTGATTTTTTATAGTCTTGTCATATTTATTTGTTTGTGAATGCATTTTAATGTTTATTATTTTATATCAACTTTACACAAAAGCAGTAAAAGTAATGAAGGAGATGTGTGGCATAAATGAATATTTCAATATCAAAT
>APFE031657031.1:84271-97536 GCA_000404065.3 Pinus taeda | reverse complement strand
GTAATTCCTGCCATGGACCCTGCTCACGAGAATCGTGCTCTCCATTAGAGCAACTTGAGCCATGGTTATCCTAGCCTCGAACACACGGAGTTGGCCACGTTCCCTGGCTTTTGAAAGCTTTGATTTTTTCCTCCCCCCGTTCTTTTTGTGAGTTTGTGGGTGCTCCCTCAGGTTGAGGGTTTTCGTGTGAGTCCGAGGACCTATTTTCTTCAGGCCCAGTTTCTTGTCTAGAGATATCGTTGAAGAAACCCGAGGAATGAGCTATGGCAGGGACCGGGTGTGAAAGGCCTTCAGGTGCAGTTCTAAGTGTGCTATAGTGAGGAGGTGTAGTGCCCCGCATTTCTGGGGCCGTTCCACAAAACCCTACCGTTGATACATTCGCGCAGCCTTGAGGAATGTCTATATGCGGGTGAGCATGTGTGTAGGACTGGAGCTCCGATGGTGACGAAATGGAGAGGAAAGGTGAGTCAGAGCCTTCACCCAGGCATAATAGCCCGTCCGAAACCGTTGCTGTCGGTTGCGAGTATTCCAAACCCTGGAAGGAAACCTCCATATCTTCCATTAGAGTCGAGAGTTCGGCCACTGTTTAGCCGGTGGAATGGATGTTTCCGGTTCCTTCCCCGTTCTTGACATGTATTTTCCTTCTACCCAGATATCTGCGGGGGTCAAGGTGTCAGAGGAGTAGTCTCACAACTCCTCATCCATTCATAAGCCAACGTCGCTTAAAGAGCAGTAAGTTGTTTCGGGAAAACCAGGTGTAATCTCGATAGATGCTGACCCCTGTTGAAAAACTTTCAAGGTCCCCGGAGACCGGCTGATGATAACCCTATTTTACTGTGGCAGTAAAAAACCGTAACCGTCGTGGAAAGCACAAACGGAAACCCCCCTGGGAACTGAGGCCGTTTACGACTACTGACAAGAATCCAAGGTAAAACCTCGGGGAGGAGCTTTAATGGTTAAAAAATATTCTACCAAGCCAAAAACAAGGAAAACGTCACGTCCCGAAACCGTGAACCGGAGAAAAAGAACAATATGAGACTTCGGGAGAAGGGACATATGCTCCCCGCCTTAGTGCGATTTGGGTAACACTGAGAAACCTCTGTGGCTACCTCCCGCTATGGCACAGAACCTGCAGTAACCAGCAAACCTTAGCCCGACCATCAAATCCCCGTAGCGCCATCCTCACTCTGTCTTGCATTGCATAATTGTTTCTGGCATGACATATATTTCTTTCCTATTAAAATCTACCATTTAAATTTTTCTCTTCAACTGAATCCAAAGACAGGATCAGTATTAATAGAGACCACTTAAGTTTTTGTTTTGTATGAGGGTAGTTAGTTCTTGAATCTTGCGGCCTTGCCTACTTGTTTAGGGGGTAAATTTAGCTTCTATGATGGTTGACAAAACCATCCTGAATATTATGAAAGTGTTCAACTACAATTTAAGAGTACTAAAAGATAATCCTCTAATGGCCCCTGTTGAATCAGCTGTAGTAGCTAGATTACTTACCAAAGACATTGATGAGGGAGGGGAGTAAGTGCAACCATTGATGCTCTCTTCCAATATAAGAAATGTTAAATATTAACCTACTTTTGTATGTTTGTATGGCTTTTTAACAGTGGCATTTGTGATAAGCTATCTTCATGATATCGTTGTTATAACTACCATTGGAAACAATTATGTTTGAATTCTAAGACGCTTTAATATACTGAACCTGTAAATATGGTATACACGTATGTTGTTTCTGCGAATGAATCTTTTTTTTTTCTTTTTTTTCTCTGTAAGACTGAGCTAATTTATATTACAAAAAACGAAAATTTACATCCAGATTTACAAAAAGGCTGAAGCCTTGTTTCTCCGAAGAGAATTTCCCATGACTATCCATCAGTACATCTGGCAAAAAGAACCAGTTCCTTCCAACCTACTGAACCAACATACAATCGACACAATAGGCTTTTGAGCCAACACAACGGACAGGTAACTTGACACTATGGACCCATTACTTGGCATCATCGACACGTAGACTGACATTCACGGTGGACCTTGACGCATTGACATTCAAACACATAGAGTAAAACAGAGAAGAGATGGACTGAGAGCTGCATTCCTGGCCAAGAGAACGGAGAGGCTGCAGAGTTATTCCTCATCTGTTAGGTGAGGCTCGTCCTCCATCGTTAACCCCTTGACCTTCTTGTCTTCCACCTCAGCTGGGCGCATCCCTCCTTGGGCAGGCACTTCACTGGTTCCAGCTTCTTCAGCTTGAGTGGGTTGCCTTAAATCCACCCTGGGGACCTACATATCCACCCTGGGCACTGTCAGGTTGTCCCGTGGTCTTCGGAGGTCGCTACAGTGCTCAATAGTGATTGACACAATCAGCGTATTGTTCTCCAGAGTGGAGGGTATGCGATATTTAACCGCGGGATGTTCCCAGTGACCACAATCCATGGGTTCTCCCCTTCCTCTTCCAATTTGCTGGCCAATTGTTCTGCGCGGACTGCTACCTTGTTCCGGAGGAATGTCAACAGAGGAAGCAGGTGAAGTGGCGGGCCTCTGAGTAGCAGGACGGCCCCTCAAACCTCCTCTGCGACTGCTCATCCTTAGCCGCTCAGACATTCTGCAATCGCCTCTTTTGGCAAGAATCCTTGGTAAAATCCTGCACCTGACCAGAGTGTGCTCTGTTGCCTTCAGAATCTGCTCAGGTCTCTGTGAGCTATGCGGGAATACAGTGTGGTGAGCGCTCTTATGGATTGCCATAATCCTTTGTCCAGGTCGCGCATTGAATGGCGCCTTAACCCAAGTTGCCTTCCCCAGGATTGTCCCTGTCCCCATCAATTTCTCTGGAGCCGAACGGTTCTTCACATCGCCTGAATTCGCCTGCGCATTTAATGGCTTGGCATGTAGGTTTATGGTGGCTTGTCCGGGCTGACAGCTGCCCATGTGACTCGCCACCCGCCATTCATTCATCGTAAGCACCCGCATCCGGGGAAAATCCAAAATCTTGTTGTGTAACAGGTTAACAAAAAATATTTACCAAAATAAATCCAGTGGACTACTTAAATCTATTTAATTATTTATTTTTACTCTTTTTCCATATTTTATATAAAACCTAAAAATTTCTTCATTATTTAAAACAAAATTTCAGTCTCATCATTTTTTCAATCCATATTGAAATTGTTTCATTCTTTTTATTTCTAAACACAATTTTTTTACTACTTTAGAATTTAATACACCATTTTAATTATAAAAATTAAAAAAAAGTGATATAACAAAAATGATTGAAATCAATAAAAACAAAAATTATGTAAATTGAGCGGAACTGTAGCTAATACATAATTTTAATTATAAAAAAGCAGATGCAAGTTAAAAAAAAAAAATGGTTTATCCAATAATCATTGAGATTAATAAAAACAAAAATGATGTAAAATGAACCGAACTAAAACTCTGATTAGATCTTAGAAGTCAATAACATAGATGAACCGTTAGATCTCAGAAGTCAATAACATAAATGAACAATCCGTAAATAACCATGAGAGACCTTGTAATAACTTTGCTTCTATATTTCAATGCAAAATTTAAATCTTATTTGAATGTGTAAAAAAAAAGAGAAGTGTGTATTATTGTTATAGTTATTATTATTATTATTTGTAAATTAGTTTAAATTAAAATATTAAAATATACTTAGTATCAATTCAATTTACTAAAATGAATAAATATATCATGTATATGCAATTGATTAAGTCAAACTATCAGCACATCGAAAAGTAAATAGATATATATAAAAAAATTAAAATCTTTATCATGCAACTATTGCTGTAATTAAAATAATTTGCATTATTGCTGTAATTAAGATAACTCTGCTAACATAAACTAGAAAAACAGAAATTATATAAATTAATTTCGGTTAAAATACCCACATATATCTGAATTGTAAATTCCAAAATTATCATAAAAATGCGACTGACACAAAATCACACAATTAATTACACTCATATATATCCAATATTAAAATATTCCTAAAATTTAAAATCATATTAAATATAAAACAATATAAAATTCTCAAAATATCAACTTGAAAAAAAACTAATATAAATTAAATTAAATTGAAACATTTACATATCAAGGTTAAACCATCAACCAAAAAAAAATTTGTATACTATCTTAAAGAAAAATCCAAAACATAACAAAACTCTGAAATGCATGAAATAAGCCCACTTTTGTAGCTGTTATCCTTCCCTCCTTGGATGCCCAACTGGAACTTTCAGCTCATCACATTGCCACGTTCCAGAAGAGCTCAATCGGATGTCCATTTCACCTTGAAGCTCGACTGACTGAACATGTTCATGGCTGCTTAGACCTTGAGGCTGAACTGATTGGTCATCATGTTCCAGCTCATCATGATCATCATTTACTGTTACGAATGACAGCGACTATATTGCACCACTTGCATGTCAGAGCAAAGCAAAGAAGATCCCTTACCTTCAAATTTTTATCCCCTGCTTTAGTTTTGAGAGATGCAAGTCATGGAATATACTCACCGCCATTCACAACACTAAAGATGAGAGTTCGGTTGACGCTACCTTCTCACCAGGTATCTATTCCAACTCTTCACCCGAGGAACAACCATCACCCTCTTCAAAATCTACACTACGCAACCATCGACGATCAGCATCTTCTTCTGCACACGACCTTCTTTTTCTGCATCTGCCACCGCCGACGACCAGGTCGTGCAGCCTCGATTTCACCCAATTTTCATAACGCAATGAGTCATCATAGCGGCCCAGTGCCTCTCCGTTATAGGGTTTGTCAAACCGATTTCAGGGATTTCATTCCCATGCTGTCGAGTCATCCTTAAACTAACAAAACAATCGTGGACATATCTAACACTTACACTGATACTCCAACAACACCAGCACTCATACATATAATGTATTTATAAGTCCGTAGTTTAACGAGACTGTTATGGGTATGAAATTTATGGCTACTTTATGGTTATGAAATTTATGGTTAGTTTAGAAAATTTGGGAGGGTTTTTGGTAAATTCAAGTTATATTTGTTAAATTTTAAAATTTTAAGTGTTTTAGATGTTTTTGATAGTACTGAATTTATTTCCACCGTCAAAATTATGATTTAAACATTTCTTTTAACTGCCTCATACATGTTTGATAGTGTTGAATCCATTTCCACCATTAAACACATGATTTAAACACTATTTATACAAATTATTTCGAAAATTAATAATCCCTTATAATTCCTTAAATGACTTCCATTTTAAATAATTAAATTTAAATTAATTTAAATAATAACAAATTTCTTCTTCTTTAAAACCTACCTTGTTTTTTTTTAATTAGTTTTGACCAGCGTATAATCCATAAAAGCAAGCCTCAACCCAACTAAAACTCATACTCTAACTACATAACACTAACACTATTATATTTATATATTTTATTATATTATATATAATATATATATATATTAAAACTAAAACTAAACTGATACTCCACCCACACTCTTATATATAGATATAACTAAAACTCATACTCTACCAACGCAAATACCTGACATTAAAAAAAATAGTTTTAATTTAGTTTTAAACTTTGTATGTTAGTTGACAAAAATAATGAAACCTTCATGTTATTTCAACGAGCATGAACGACCATGTGATCGGGCCCATTTTGTGTTTGTATTATAAACTATCATAAAGCTTCATGTTACTTCAACCAGCATATACGACCATGTGGTCCGTGCCATCTTTTTTTGGGTTATAAACGGTAATAGTGTGAAAGTCTTTATAAAATTCTATATTTAAGAAAAGATAAATCTAAACCAATTATAAATACTTGGTGATCAATTATGGATTTCCAGACTACAATTATTAAAACAAAATATTATATTTACATGGAATTTAATATTAATTTTATAAATAAAATTAAATATTATTTTATAAAAAATATAATGTAGATAAATTATTTCATTTTTATTATTTAATTATATAGATTGAATTAAATATTTATTTTTTTATTTATAATATCTATATAAATTTTTTTATTAATTATTTTTTATGTTTAATAATTTTTATTTAGATTGAAAATAATTTATGTATATATGACATGTTTTTTAAATTGTAATAATTGAGTTCTTTTGTTCAAGGTATGTGTCAAATCACATTGCACTATACTTATTACACTATTATAGTCACAAGACTTAAGGTAACTAAGGTCACGGGTGGTTTCACCACTCTAGCACATGCATGTGCATGTGTAAAGCTCAAGAGATGTAAACAGATTCAAGGAAAAAATATTTTCCATGAGTTGAGAGATGGGAAGGTGGCAACTCTTGGTAATCACTTATTATTTTTAGGAGGTTGTGGGAAAAACTCTATCTATCACAGAGAGGAGAGGCAATGGTGGGTCACCGAGAGCAGTGAAGGATGAGAAGGCAACCTACAATAGAACATCTCGGGTCGGGCTTGAGGGAAGGAACACATGTAGGTATGTCATGTGCCTTTCACCCCCCTTTGATTCTTATGTTTTGTCTCGAGGTCAATGAATCTTGGGAATGGTGGATTGCTTGGCTTGATAATCAACAATCATATTTATTGAATGTTTGGAATTGAGATTATAACTATGATTATTTCTTCTCTATGGATTTTAATTGCTCTTAGTTTGGGATGAATCTGTAATCAGAACTTCAATATCGTTCCTTGCCTCATGTGTTGTTATTGGGATCTCTTTCATAGAGATGATGTGGTTTTAACAACTCTAGCCCATGATCCTGAGAATCATGTAGCAAAGGTGTACTACTGTGTTAGAGGGAAATCTCTCGGCACCTAGCCAAGAACCAGGAACCACGGTGGGAGGACACCTTTATTCACCTTCCTGCCAATAGTTGTAGGGTATATATGGAGATACTTACCTCGGTAACTTTAGTAATCATCAAGTTGTTGATATGCATGCTTGAATATTTAATATTCATGGAGAAACTTGGAAATTATGTTTGGGTCATGTGATCTCGCATCATAGAGATTTTAAAGCTAATTAAAGTTGTTGTGTCTCACCCTACGAACATTTTGACTACAGGAACAACACTCATAGCATAAAATATCAAGAGTCTTGGTAGTCAGACCTTAAGCTCAAACTTGAGGTATTACATGTATTACATAATTAAAGAGAAAATGGATCGAGTGGGATTAAGATGTCAAATTTCTACCACAACAAGCTCGTGCCATGTGCCACATAGTAGTAGACAAGATAGAGATTGTGAGCCAAACAACAGTAGTCAAGGTAGAAGGAAACACCAAGTTGGCAAAGGTAGGGGCCACAAAGGTGGGTCCCAATCTGAGGTGGAGTCTGTAACTCTTTACAGAGCCTTGTCCTTATCCACAACTCAATCTAGATTGGGAAAATGGGAAGAGAAGTTGCATTTGTGGCCAGATATGATTAGGGAAACATTATAAAGACCCGAGACAAGCTAGAGGGAGACAAAACCTAAGTATGTAGACCCTGCTCTTATAGTGGAGAATGAATACATTGATGCTGAAAGCAATGACATCAGAACTAGAGGAACCATTGCATTCATAGGGAAAGTTGGCCATGCTCTGTTAGGACATTCAACAAGTGAAGTTTGGCTTGAATCAAGTGATACGACCATTGGCAAGAATTGTGGTGCACATACCTTGTATTCCCTGATTGGCCAAACAGGGATCCACTAGAAAGGACCCAACCCCTGTTGAATCATTTGATTATTATTCCCTTTTATTTACAGTCAAAATCCTTCACGCATTGTGTAGAACATGTTAGAGGTTTGCATGATAATACAATGCTTTTAGATATTTTAGACTTGACTAGGACTTTTAAATTTTGGTCATGATGACTCCACTAGATTGTCAGCAAACTTAGTTTCCCTATGGGATGGTTGAGATCATCTAGTTCATTATTTAACTTGTATGTATAATTTTGTTTTTAAAAAGAACTAGAATTATCAAAAGTAAACTTAACAAAATAAATTGTAATAATTGACATAATTTACATTTAAACTGCAAATTATAATAATTTATTATCATTAATTAATAATTAAAAATTAGTAAATTTTATTTTGTATAATAGTAAATACTTATACCCAAAATAATAATAAATAGTACCTTTTAATATCCTAGCTTGTATAATATCATAAAAAATTGAAGTCCCCTTGTGTACACAATAGGGTTTTGTCCCATTCACTCTATGTCAAATCTCAAAAGGATATATAGTTGTCATAAGGCTAAGGAGTAGGATCATATTTGGCCGCCCCTTGTCGTAAGTCTCAAGGAGTAGATTCCCACACCCTCATCTCTAGTTAATTCACCATGGTAAAAAGTAAAAAAAGAGATTATTCAATTTTAATATAGAAACATTGAGAAAAATATATTCCATATAGTTATCCCCATTCTAGCCATGGGCATCCTAGTAAAATTATGTTCAAGAAGGATAATTTTGAATATTGGCATTTTTATTTAATAATGACAAATATATGAGAATTTTTAAAGGTTATTTGCATAATTCTTGTCAAAACGAAATGTAATAAATTGTTTCGTTAAAGAGTGAAGTACATATATATGTGATTGGTATGGGGCAAAAGTGTGAGTGAACATGTAAATATTTTTTTTGATAATTTAAGGTAGGGATTAGTGGGTTGAGCATACATACATGCCACAACCATTTTGTATGAAACTAAATATGAAAACACACATATCTCTAATTTCCTGACTTTTAGGAAGATTAGGCGTTGCACACACAAACACACACATACATTCACCTCTCAAGGTGGGTGGTGTATGCACATACACACCTTCACATTTACACTACCCTCCGAAATACGAAGTGATGCAAAAGAATCAAGTTGAATTTGACAATATGTAGGTCACATGAGGAATGACGAATATGAAGGTTGAGTAGAGATGTGCAAACTCTAAAGGATATATTATTAATGTAATGGTGTACCATGTTGACATTCACATGCATTTATAGTCAATAAATCAAGGCCAAATTTGGTGTGCATGAATTTTGTTAATGAATAGTGTCCATACCAAATGTTGTGGCATGCATTCAAAAAAATAGCTAATGTAAATTATATGTTGATGGAAATTGGCTAGAAGCCCACCTTCCACATGGGCACCTTGATAATGTGTCAAGTATTAATTGAAATGTCCCATTCGACTAGACATCAAAAAGATGCAAGAATGAGAGGAAGAATTGTTATGCATGGAAGAAAATTGAACAATTGGAACAACTAAAACATAAAATCTTACAATCATTATGGAGATGTTGAGATAAATAAAAAAATAAGATATTTAGTGATGTGCATGGATAAATGGGAGATAGAGAGAGACACACTTAGGTTTCCATGGACTTAAGTCAACTAGTATGAGTTTTCTTTAATTGAGGAGGGGCTAAGAGCCCAATTTTAACAATTATATAGAATTACATTAATAGAGAGAGAGAGAGAGAGAGAGAGAGAGAGAGAGAGAGAGAGTTGAATAGTGGATTTTACCCAGGGGTTTTTTTCCACTCTAGATCATGCATTTTTTAGATGTTTAATGTTGTATGTATTTACTGAATGGTGTTCCCCTACTTTTAAATATTTCTATTCTACAAGTGCACATGTTTAGGTAATTAGTGGTACGTAATTGGATAAGCTATTGTCTATCACATATAAGTGGGAAGAAGTGTAGGAAAGACTCTCTTGAAATGTAAATAAAATCCAAGAAAAAAGATTGTTGGTCCTCTTCAAAACTTATCCTTTTCTTTGAAAAACATTAAGCCAAGTGCCAAAGGTCAAATTTAAAGGAAAGACTTGAAATTCCAATAAAAAAGAGCAATCCATTAGGAACTTTTCAAAGAAGGGATGGATAGGCCATCGACTATCACTCAAAAGATACATGTGCTCTAGGTGGATTTCGGTGGCCACCCACCTATCCCACTTAAACCCCCACAATTTTCTCTTCTAGTTTTTCAGTTTCCTTAATTGTAGCACAATTTACTATTTTTAGCAGTTTTTCAAGACCTGAACTTCTGGAGCTGTTTTGAGGCCCTAAACGACGTTTTTGGGAAATCTTGGAGAAACATGGTCCATCGACCATGTTTCTCTTCCCAAAGTTTTATTCCTCAGATAGATCTTTCCAATGAGCTATTCTGAATGTCAAACATAGATCGTATGCCAAAGTTACGACCCTGAGAAATTGATGTACCAATTTACCTGAAACGGGGCCCACAGTTTTGCATTTCATCTCCTAGGGTTAGGTTTTTTGATGTTTAGGGTTTTCCATTATTTCTCAACAACAAATAGGCCTTCGAGCCTCATTCTAACATAGTTGAGAGGCATGTAGCGGCCACATCTCTTCTCAAAGATAAGCTACCACCGCCCTAGCTAGTTTATTTCCATTTCTGTTTGTAAGCATATCTTAGTATTTTACATTAATGAAATGAAGTATTATTTCCATTGCATCTCTGTGTTTATGGTTATTTTTGTAATTTGTTGCGTTCCTATATAAATCCATATCATTGGTATCAAAGCAGTCTATTTTTTCTCTGTTTTTCTTTACATGTCCGCAATGAGGTCGGGATATAAGGAGTTAGGGCTTGAACTGATCGAATCTTTGCAAGACCAGCCTCACAAATCCCAACAGCCTCCCATGATAGATGAAAATAAATATGAGGGGGTAGGAGATCCTATCAAAATCTTGTTCGAAGAGGCCCTCGAGTAGCAAAGGAACGTGATGGTAGACAGCTTTGCCCAGATCCTTCAACGGCTACATAGAGGTGACGCATCGACTTCCAACAGCTACTCTAGAAATGCCACACCCTTTAAGGTACAAGTTAATTTGGAAATCCCCATATTCGATGGTAAGATAGATGCAGATGCTGTAGATAAATGGTTAAATTTACTATAAGGGTTTTTTTTTTGTTCATGATTTTTCCAGTCAAGAAAATATTATTTTCGCTCCTCTCAAAGCAGCCCCACACATCAATGATTGGTGGGAAAACTACTCCAAGCAGAAGGATGAAAGTACATGCTCACTATTTTCAGCTGCACCCACTTGGAATTCATTCTGGGATGCCATCAAGGAGCAATACTACACTGTCAAAATATATGAGGAAAAATACATAAAGTGGACCATGCTGCAGTAGGGACGGGACCAAGATGTGCCGCAATTCACAAACATTTTCCATACCCTTTGCACACAGTTGGGTATCAAGGACTCTGAGCTACATTTGGTACTCAAATACTACGGCTGCCTACACAGATACATCAAGCATGAGATGGAGTTCTTGAACATCTCCTCGCTCGGCATGGCGTGTTCATACGCTATCAAGATCGAGCAAAAGTTTAAACAGAAGAAGTGAGACTTTGGATCTATGAATCCAAAGCAAGGGAAAGGATTCCCCAAATCAAAGAAGCAAGGACAAAGCTAAGACAGGGAACCCAAGACAACCCGTGGAAGCCACAAGAAAAGAACAACACCACGAAGTTGAAGAGGGACACAGGAAAGTGTTGTGAGTTCCATAAGAGCCCTACTCACAACACAAGTGAGTGTGGGACCAAGCAATAACTAGAGGCTGAGTTGAAGGCTTCAGAATCAGATGCATGTTCTGACCTTGAGTTAGAACCCAACAAGGGAAATGGCAAAGGGAAGTAGATCATTGACGTGGAGGCCACTGCCACTATTGCCACCACCAAGATCTAAAAGAATGAGCCCAAAGATCCAGAAGCGGGGGAGCATCTTTTCCATTCACAAATGTGGGTGAAGGGTTCACCACTACAATTCATTGTTGACAGTGGAAGCCAAAAGAACCTCATTTCAGCAGAGGTCGTGAAGAGGTTGAGCCTACCAACTACACCACACCTGTAGTTGTACAATATCTAGTGGCTTCACAAGGGACGAGATCTCTGAGTTTGCCAGCAGTGTTGCCTTCCCTACAACATCAAACCCTTCACATATGAGGTATTGTGTGATGTTACACCTTTATATGTTTGTTAGGTATTATTAGGCCAATCATACTTGTGGAGGCGACATGCTATGTATGAGTCAAGGCCTCACACTATCATTATTTCTTTGTGTAATTCATTATACAGGATACCAGATGTAGCCCCACCTACCACCACCTCTTTAATCTCTACTAAGAAAGCTAGTAAGATCATCTCCCATACTAGGAAATTTATTCTATGTCTAGTTCACTCTCAAAGTAAGGGGAAGACCATAGCCACATCCATGACCCCTACGAAGGGTTCCTCCACGCAGCAGCAACAACAGGTGGATACAGTCATGAAAGAACATAGGAACATCTTCTCCCCATCCACAGGGGTACCGTTTCATTGTCAGGATAAGAATTCCTTCGATTTGACTCCTAGAGCACCTCTACCCAAACGGCCGATATATCACCACTCCATTCTAAAAAATGACAAGTACAAGAAGCGACATGGTCCTTGCACCAGTGCCAAGGCTATGGGGAATAATTATGTTTCCCTATATTAGCGTTTTTGTGCACTTGATCATAATCCTAACGGGTTAATTTCAGTGGATAAATTCTTATATGTTCCCAGAGTTTATATTGAATCCACTTTATCAAAGATTTTTTAGAATGTTAGATTGTTTGAACTTCAATTTTTTCTTAGTTTTTTTAGCATCCTTTAGTTCCAGAGCAAGTATTCAAAATAAAAATAAAAAAAATTGAATTGATTTTCAAGGTTAATGATTCAGATGGAAATTGGAAAGTGACACTCGAATATATGCTCGAAGTGTTGTTGGATCTGACAATATCTTATATTTTTGAAGAGCGGTGACAACAAGTTGTGTGTCATGTTTTGGAGGAAGCGGGATATTCAAAATATTGTGGTTTGACAATTTAATATTTTGTCAAGATTCTTGGCATGTTCATATTGAGTATGTAGGTTGAAGTGTTGGTGGATTAAAGACTAGTTTCTTTGTCCACATTGCTCCATATATTCTTCATTCATTTTCTTTTTAACAATTTCCATCGGAAGATGAGCTTTAGAATTTGTGAAAAATTTAATTCCTTGCAAAGTTGATTGTTGGTTTGATCTTTCATCCAAGATGGGTACCTTACTTTTGAAGGAGAGGAAATTGGATAGAACGCATAAGAATAAGAAAAAATGTCGTTGATCCTTGTAGGAATTTACAGGATAAGTTCCTCAGACAGAACACCAAAAGGACACCGCTCACAAACAAATCACAGATCAATACACCAGTATTTTGACGTGGTTAAAACCCT
>APFE031657031.1:63411-83929 GCA_000404065.3 Pinus taeda | reverse complement strand
TTACAAATGTACATGTTAAATAAACACACTTTACCTAACTCTATACTAGACCAAGTTATACTTAACTATTCCTATGGTCGGAATATCCTAACATCCCCCCTTAAGAACAACTTGGGATAGGATTGAAGGATTTACAAATATGACACAATAGGAGAAGGAAGGAGGCACTAGAGCCTATCCCCCCTTAGTAACAACTTCCTGAACTCCAACCATAAATCGAAGTTTAGTGAACTTCGCCTCTGTGAGAGCCTTTGTGAAGATGTCTGCAACTTGATCATCTGTTGAACAATATTGCACTTCAAGAACATGGTCATGAATGAGCTTTCTGATGAAGTGCATGTGTAGTTCAATGTGTTTGCTACACTGATGTTGGACTGGATCTTTGCATAGTTGAATGACACTTTGATTATCACACCAAAGTGTAGTCGGATGGTGTTGTTGAAAGCCAAACTCTAATAGGATCTGACGAAGCCACAAGGCTTCCTTACTAGCTTCTACGGCACCACAATATTCTGCTTCTGCTGAAGAAAGCAAAATGGCACCTTGTTTCTTGCAAGCCCATGTAATAGGTCCTGAACCAAGAGTGAACACATAACCGGCAGTAGATTTCTGATCATCAGGGTCACCAGCCCAATCGGAATTAGTGAAACCAACCAATAGAGGAGATGCTCCAACACTGTAAAGAATTCCAAACTGAACTGTACCTCGAACATAACGAAGTATTCTTTTAGCTGCTTTCCAATGACTTTCACGTGGGGTTTGCATAAACCGGGCAATAAGACCAACAACAAAGGAAAGGTCAGGACGAGTATGGGTTAGATACAAAAGTTTTCCTACAAGTTGACGGTATAAGGTAGCATCAACTTCAAGGGAGGTACAAGTGACTGAAAGTTTGACTCCAGAATGAAAGGGAGAAGGAGATGGCTTACAATCTTCCATGTGAAAATAACGTAGAAGATCACAGGCATACTTGGATTGGGAGAGGAAAATACCTTCCTTGGATTGCAAGACTTGAAGATCGAGAAAATAATGTAAGTGTCCTAAGTCTGTCATTTCAAACTTCTTTTTAAGGCTGGACTTCACATGGTTGATAAGGAATATCCTATGTGTTGGAATATCCTAACAATCCTTTCTTTGTTTAGAAGGGAATACATCCTATGTCACTCGCTTTCATTGCATAAGAAAGAAGTATATCTTTGAGGAGAGAAAAGAGGTGCAACATGGAGAGATTGCTTTTAACATAGTTAGCAACTATCAATTTTGTTGATGATATGAATCCTAATGTTATTCAATGGGTTGGGCTTGTATATGAGCATGCCCTAGGGGTAGTAATTTTTTTTTTTTGGAAATTATTAGGAACCCCAACTCATGTACAATTTTAATAAAAGGACATAACGATTATACTATCACTCAAGTTAAGAAAGTTTTTAAAAACACACTTTAAAATAGATCTATTGCCTTGGGGACTTAGCTTTTGTAGTTTCTACAAGCCATCATCTCAAAGACAAATTTAAGAGGATTGTTGAGGGGTGTTGAAGCCTTTATTGAAGCCTTATTGTTGGTACTCAAGGATCTAGAGAAAAATATGAATTATTGGTTTAAATCATCATACAGGAAAGTCATATTCCTTCTTTAATATGTTTCTCTAAAATGGATTCAATACTATGATTCGGTATTAAATATGCTCCATTTTTTTAATATCAAAAAGTGCTCAATAGAATGAATTTCTCACACATACCATGTTTTCCTTACAAAGTTTTCTCCCAATAATATTCCTGCAAATGTTCAATTGATTGAGTTCTTGTAGTATTTTACAGAGTGCTCTCACAATAAGTTTTTGCAGTGTTCTTTGAATAATGTTTATGGAGCAACATTTGTTTATCAGTGGCATTCATTCAATCATAGTATCAACATTGTTTATACAGAACAAGACATTGCAAGTTTTAGGGAATTAATGCAATGATGAAAATTATATCTCCTTTCCATTGATCTCAAAGGGGGAGGTAAGCATAGGTTATGTGCAGCAGTGAGAAATATCTTTCATGACTAAAATGGAAATGACGAATGTGTTTCCATCAATTCCAAAGGGGGGAATTGTTGGAATTATTTCCATTGATGGAAACTGATAATTGAAGGAATGCAAGGAGGAGAAAGGACTAGTAGCAAGGAGAAACAAGAAACAATAAGACAAGGAGAAGCAACAAGGTAAGAAGCAACAAGGCAAGGAGTAGCAGTAAGGCAAGGAGCATCAACAATTCAAGGAGAAGAAAGGTGCAAGGAAAGGAGAAGAAACAAGGTGAGGAGCAACAACAATGTAAGGATAAACAATCCAAGGAGCATCAAGAAGCAATAAGGAAAGGAGGAGCAGGAAAGAAAAGAAGGAAAAAGCGCAATGAAGAGGTAGCAAAGAAGAAAAGATGTAATTGAAAAGGAGCAGTGAGGATGTAGGAAGGCTAGGAGCAAAAAACAACAAAAGAAGGCAAGGTATGCAGGAGAAAGGACAAAGGAACATCACATACATTGATAATTCGATAAAACATTGATTCTCATGTTGATGGCATGATGATGGCTTGATGCTTGGATAATGTTGTAGATATTGTTTAATGAAAAAATTTTTGTGACTCTAATTTATTGTTAAGCTAAATTTTTGTGATGTAAAGGCAAGACTCCCAGGCGAAGGAAAAGATGTTGCAGAGATTGTTGTGATACATTAATGATAAATATTGGTATTTGATGTTGACATTATGTGCATGAATTTAATAATTAAATGTGGCTGAAATTAATATTGGATCGATTATTTATTTTTTGTTCTAATATTCCAAATATAAAGAGTTTGGAAAAGAGTAAGTTGAAGGAAACCATTCAAGCCTATTCACTTCATATTTCTATGTGGGATATAAACATCCTGTTATCACTTTGTAATTTCTCTGGTTTCAAAACAAAATCATAGAGGTAATTACCAACCACTTTGGAAGCTCAGATCTAGCCCTACTAGCTTTAGAGAGGGCTCTCTATTAAATTTAACTGTGTTTTGATTAAGGATTTTAGGTTAGTTATTAAGGTGTTTACTTGGTTTTTTTAAATGATGGTTTGGTTGATAAATTGATTAGATCACCATTGGGATATGGAGTCATATTTTTAATCAAGGATCTGTACAACATTTATGGGAAGTTTTCAAAAGAAAATATCACCATTGGGATATGGAGTCATCTTTCTGATCAAGGATCTGTATAACATTTAAGGAAAGTTTTCACAGGGAAAGGTAGTCCACCTACTAGATTCTTTAATCTAGATGAGATGGAAAGAAGAAAAGAAAAGATTCAATCAAGTAAAAGAGCAATGAAGAATTTCTTTACCTAATATCAACTGAGAAGCATTAAGAATTGTTATCACTGAGTACAAAATGTTAGAAAAAAAATTATGTACTTATATTGTCTGTTTAATAACTAAGAATAAGAAAACACAAGCATGATAGACAAAGAAAATAAACAAATAACAATATATGCACTTCACCAATCAACTAAGCGCAAGAATCCTGTGAATAACATAAAAATTAAAAAATATTAATTTTATTAATTAAATAACTAATTTCCTAATAGCTAGTTTCTAATTGCTAATTATGATACCTGATGCATCCTTGCTATCGATTCATTAGGATGTATGGATTTTTTCACCTTTTCCTGAGGATGAATCACATTAGCTAGTTCGAAACCCTGACCAAATAATATTGATGTGCTTAATCGGAAAGACATGCTTAATACATTATGGATCACAAAATCCTAAGATCTAGCAATAGCTTCTTTTATTAGTGAATAGGTCCACTAATGTTCCAGAAACTACAATTGCTTTTTCTTTGAGTACAAAACAATAATAATCCACAATTACCAACCCATTCTCATTCGAAATGGAGGGTAATTATAAAAACATTTACAAAAAACTATGGACATAACTAACTAGGATATATTTAAGGAGTTCCTAAACAGAATCTATCTAAATGTTAGAAAAATTTAGGAAAATTGAAACTGATTGAAGTGTTGGCACTGTCTTTGTGGAAATTATAAACATCTAGCCCTTCGAATCCTACTTTGTTGTTGATGTTTATTTGCATGATGAAGCACCTTGTTACCCTAGTAACTCGAGTAACTCATCCCACCTTTCTTCCCATGGGATAGAAACTTCTAACATTTTCCTGTAAACCTCATCTACCTCAGTATATTTGAAAAAGGTATGTTCGATGAGGAAGAGGTGTTTCACCTCATGTTGAATCTCCAAATCATGTCCTAATGCTTCAAACAATGCTTTTCGTGTAATATTTCACTGTATGGATGAAAATTTCGCACTGTGTTTAACATTATCTAATAATTTATGGTTATAATATGACAGAGTCATCAATTTGTAATTTAAAACCAACAATCATGGCATTACTTTGCAATCTGGTGCTTTAAATCTATTGAGGAACTTGTGAACACCAATTTGTAGTACCTGGCACTTCTCTTCAAGTTTCTGCATTAGATTCCTTTTTACCAATACTTTATTAACTTACAAGATTGTATATGTTCTCTCTTAAATCTTCAATTCTTCCAACTCATGTTTATTCTTTGAATTAAGGAATTTTATAATTTTATTTTCTTCTTTTGGTCTATCACCTAATTCTTCCTTTGTCTGTGCAATGGCTTCGATTTCCTTGTGAATTTTTTCTTGTTGTTCAAAAATGATTTGGATGGTGGGCTAAATTTCATTAACTAATTGTTGAATATGCTCCCATATTTTGTATTTGGCTTCACCCAAAGTCTTACCAATATGATTCTATTTCTCTAATCTCTATAACTGGGTAGTCAACCTATTTGACTTCTGCACTTCTGCTATGAGATAATCATATGATTTTCTTTTCTGTTTTGGTAGAAGTTGTACATGTGCTCTC
The DNA here is from genome assembly GCA_000404065.3 of Pinus taeda. Classification (NCBI taxonomy): domain Eukaryota; kingdom Viridiplantae; phylum Streptophyta; class Pinopsida; order Pinales; family Pinaceae; genus Pinus; species Pinus taeda. The sequence continues at coordinate 79,008 of APFE031657031.1, read as the reverse complement.
ATGCTTTCAATAACCTTGTCTCTTATTGTCATATCTTCCATAGCTCTAACCATATTTTCTGATGCATCTGTAGTTTCAGTTGCAGGTATAGTTGATGAAAATGTTGTAGCTCACACTGAGACTATGAGGAATATAGCCTCCAAAGGTGTGCTACCCCAGCTGCATTCTGATCCTTTTCCTTGATCAGTTTATCCATCTCTTTAATATGTGCACTCTATTCCACCAATAGCTTTAACATTTCCTCTTTTTGTATATGTGTTTCTCCTAATTCCTTTGCATGGGGACCTTCAGTAGTAGGCAACCTCAACTGCTTCTTCAGGCATGCTATATCATTGTTCTTCTTCTTAATGATATCTTCAATAGCCTTTGAATTACTTGGACCAAAGGCTACTTTAATTACCATCTCCTCTAAATATTTGATTCTATTATCTTTGTGTAGAGAGGAATTTTTTTCTAGTTCGAGCTCTGAATGAACAATGTTGAAAGATAGTTGTAGCTTGGAAGCAGTAATGGAAGTTTGTGTAATAGTTTAGTATACCATCTCTCCCATTTTCTTGTGCATGTCCATCTGGTCCATGGGATGGAAATCTTTTGCCTCAAATTCAAATATGGTCTGCTTGAAATCAGCTGTTGATTTAGGTTGAGGTACTCAGGCCTACAAGAATTCCATTTGCATTCTTTCCTTCTCTGTATCATAGGCTAAAATGATCCTATGTTCAATTGAGGAAGACTGCTTCCTGAATTGAGTGTAAATGTTGTCATGGATGGTTTCATTCCTCCGTTTGATTTCAATGTACCTTTGAAATATGTCCAACTACCTCTATTTTGTATATGAACCTATGGTATGAGGTGTTGTGGTTGGATTGTCTTTAGTGGTTGAGGATGATGGAGAGTCAGTGGTACTACTACCAAACGATAAAGTATGAAAGACAGAGAGTACAATAGTACCTTGTGTTTCCTCCCCTAGTTTGAAATCTACCTTGGATCTTATCTTTATTTTCTTCATGTAAATCTTGAATTCTTTTGTGAGATTTCTGTTACTGGAGAAGAATCATATTCTTTTTTCCTTTTCTCAATTTTCTCTCTAGGGGTAGGTGTCTCTGAAGCGGTTCTAGGAAACAGTTTCTCCTCAACCTCCTGCAAAGTATTCTCTACCCAATCCTTTTGATTCATATATTTCTCAATTTCTGGTCTTTAAGTATGTACATAAGGGGTTGTCTTCTGCTCGACCCTTATCTTAGAAATTAACCCAAAGGGGTCATAAGACCATGTGAAGCTAAGGGGAAAATTCATCTATTTTAGAAGGAGGTTTGCTTCCTCTCCTTTTGCTCTAGTGTTATAGATAAATGACCCTATCTGTGTTTTGATTTCGAATTGTGACTTCTTCTTGGCTTTCACAAAGTGAATGTTATCTGGTTGGATTATTTTCCTGATGTATTCCAAGGAAAATATCCTCATAGGAAGGTATTTTGGTAATTGAGAACTCGGATCCGTAGACCATGATTTCTGTATAATTTTGGTATAAATACAAATCACCTGTTTTCAACTGCTCACTGAGATGCAACACCTTTTGAATGTCTTCATTAATCCTCGGAATTTTTTGGTTGCTCAACAAACAAGTTGTTGGATATATGAACTGGTCAATAATGTACATAAAGCTATACTCTTGTGAATGATTTATGATAATTTAATTCCAAAATATTATGTACTAAGCCTCACCCTGCTGACTGAGTTTATGGACCACAAAAGGAAACATGTTTGTCTGGAAGAAAAGAAACATATGCAGGAGGATAAAAGAAAATCTGAACATTCTTTTAGTTAAAAACTAAGGAATTGTTCATGTATTATATCTTCAAGAAAATTACCATAGTAAAAGATGACTGAAGTTCCTTCTTTTGTGGAAAAAATGGATAGCAAGCCCAAAGTAGGATCATCCACCCATTCATATGAGAAATATCCAAGTAGACAAGACAACACAGAGATAATCTGTTTAGTCCTCTAGGGGAAAATTGAATAGGGATAAGGGGGTTTATCTTAGGGAATTGAGAATATTCTGGGAGGAAGATTTCAAAAATCTTAGCTCTCTGGGAAAAATTAAGATTTAGGTAGATATATTTGAGAGCTTCAATGTAGAAAGGAGTGAGGGATTCACAGTGTGGGATCCGCAACATCTGATTTATACTCTCAGGGGTAATGGTGAAAAGGATTTGAAAATTATAGGATATTATGGATATTTTACTTGGGAGATAAGAGGCTTGGTATTTCAAGAAAAATTCAGGGAAATAATAGGATTGGGGAAAAATGAACATGGGTAATCTAGACCACCAAAGGCCAATTTCATCTGACTAGTCTAGATAGGTTCCTTGAAACCAACAATGTAATTTAAACAGGTTGAATTCACACTGTGTTTTGGGAATTTTATAGTCTTATTAATAGCATCTTTTAGAAAAAATCACATAAGATATATTCTTGACACGTCGATAAGAATATATTTTATGTGATTTGTTCTGAAAGATGTTTTAAATAATATTATGGATCACAGAATTCTTAGCTCAAAAATTTTATAGCCTCTATCTGCTAAGGGGATATGCTCTAAATCCATGTAGGGAGAAAGCATAGGATTTACCACAGTGGCATCAGTTTTGGTTTTGGAGGGCATTGTGATAGCAGGGTAAATTGCAGAGGAAAATAGCGCTAGTTTCCCATCAAAAATTAATTGCAGGTTATTACTATGTCAACAATGGATTATGGATGAGGGAAAACAAAGGTTAGATTAATGGCTGAGAGAAGGTGAGAAATAGGAAAGAAAGTGATTGACGGCGAGTGCATATATTTATAAATCTACATGGAGTGGGACCGTTAAACAAAATGGTTTCTTAGGGGTAATAAATCTGCAACGGTAAGAAGCAAAAATGGGAGGAAGTGGCAATGGGAGTGTTGTCACGATCAGACTATGTGGAGTTGGGCGATAGGTGAAAAGGGTGCAAGGCCATTGGCCGAAGGAGATATGTGGTAGTAGGGGAGTGGAGGTGGAGCAGAAGTGGAGGGTGATGTAAATGCGAGTGCAGATTATGATAGGAGTGGGTGTAAAGGCTGAGTGGTTTTCAGAGTGGGGTAGGAGTGGTAAGTAGTAAGTGAGGGTGGGGGTGTGAAATAATGTAGGAGGGACACATAGCAGTGTTCCCCGGTGGGAAAAACGCTTTTGCAGACCCCCCCCGGGTCGATTAAGGGAGACATGGTGTGGGGGGCGAAAAAGCGTGGGAGCCATCCAATAAACAAAACAATGTGATTAGAAACGGGGAGTTGTGCACCTTTTAATGCCAATGAAAAAATGTCTTGTCATGTATATAATTTTTTACAATAAGGTTTTGAACTTTGGACAAATCATACGAAATTTTGACATATTTTTATAACGAGTTCAATTTTTTCCCAAGCTAGCCTAACTAAAAACAAATAGGGTGAATTTAGGAGTGCAAACCCTTATTTTGTTTTTCTATTTAAAGAACGAAAATGCCTATCCACAATGTAAAACTAATCTAACAATTGTATTAATCTAGTTTACACTATTGGATTAATTTCTTCATCTAACTTACCTAACCTAATCTTATGTGAGATTGCATTGTTTGGCTAAGTTATTCATTCTAAGCTAATTAACATAAATTGAAAGTTGTTTGAACATGAATAAGCAGTATGTTTCAAACAAGAAAAATGATTGTGTCATGTTGAAAAAGTTGCTCACAACCTTATGAATTTATTCTTAAAAAAATATTGTATTACCAGTGGCACTTCAACTCACATCACTTTCACTTTTTTTTTCATTTCTCTGGGGTTCTTTTATCATAATTTATTTTTATTTTATTTTTATACCCTCTTTTCTTTTTTAATATATATTAATATATATATTATATATATAATATCATTTGAAAATGAAATATATTTTTATACTGAAATAAATGGGAAAATATGTATCACCTAGTGATCCTATAAATTATAGGGCCCTAACACATCCAACAAACTATCTCTATAGAAGATGTGATTTTGGAAGGCATGGAAAAGGTTAGAGAATGGGAGAATATGACAGACTTGATTTATCTATTATGCATTAGTTACCTGGCACATACGAAGTTGATGTGAAGTAGATTTGAAGGGAATAAGGTGGAGGTATGAAGAATTTATAACTAGGTAAACCAACACATTATTATTTCTTGTTTGCATCAGGAGATGGTAGTCTCATTTCAGGTAGTGTATTGATAAAAATTAGTTTGGAGCCTATTGAGGTAGGAGCCTCCTGTGGGTTGTAGCCTATAAAAAAAAATGGGAGTTGGAGCTTCCTTGTAGTTGTAGCTTGCAGAAAATTGAGGTAGCAACCTCCTGTAGGTTGGTGCCTAGAGAAAAAAATATGTAATAAGGAGTAGGATCTTTCCTTTGCATTATAACAGTAATAAAATCACGGTTTTCTCCCTTTATGGGTTTCCACATATATCTAGTGTCAATATGTGTTGTTATTATGTGTTCATGTGATGTTTCGATTTTTTGTTCTCATGTTCAATATGCTGGTAATTATTTTTTAATATTCTCATGTAATGTTTCAATTAATGAGTTTAATGAAAAGAATTTTAATGTCCATGAGTATGCTAATCTGATTCGCCCCCTCCCCCCCTCTATTAGTTTAGTCAAGTTTTCATTAGGTGGAGGACCTTTGGAGGAGGTCTATTTTGGCACATGACCAAATCTAGTCGTGAAGCTAATAGAAGACTAACAGAGGTGACCATTTAAAGACAGCCCAAGTATATGGGCGGATTTTCTTCCATGTGGCGTCAATGACAAATCGTTGATATTTTACTAAGCCTTTCCATTTGATTATTTACATTCAGGGGGGGAGGCGCAAAATTATTTTACCATAATGTTGATTGATAAATCAATGATGGATATTAATTGCACTACTCCACCCCCTCAACGGCACAAATCATACAGAGGTAGGTACAAGCCACCAACAAAAACTGATAGTGAAAGTAGAATAGTGTGATTAGCTCGTATAGATATATTAACATGCATAGGAGGCAATGATGATGTCAACACTGATGACATGGCCAAATGAGAGGGTAACTCATGGAAGCATTTTTTAGGCATTCCAAGTAGCCTAGTGGGCGATTTCCAAATGACATGTCTCACAATTCTGATGGCACCACATGACATAGATAATGAAAGCATGATATCATCCCATAGGATTAATCCAAAGGAGGTTTTGTGGGCTGACTGGGCATTGGAGTGACATGATAGTTGTCAAAGACAACTTACCCTAGTTAGTAGATGATTGGTGCACAGGTATAATGAGCAAACCCACTAGGATAGTTCATCTAGATGTCTAGATCGTAGAATGTAAATTAAATTATTTGAGGATTTTTGAGACGATGGCATCGAAAAATGTTGGCATGTAAAGTTGAACAACCAACAAGAAATGAGAGAATCATAAGAGAATCCCCAAGGGACATGTAATCCTATAAGGTGGGTCCATGAGGGTATTAAAAGCTCTTAGTAAAAAATTGCATGGAAAAGAATACAAGGGACAATTTTTAGCACCATGAGATGGTGCTACACGGTGAAATGATCAAAGACATGGCAGCAACTTGCAAAGAAAATAAGCCCTTGGGCCTCAAGGTACAAAGGCGCTCAAGGTTTTAGGGATCGGGTCATTGCCTTTGGTCATTTGGGGCAAAGGAGCTAATATACAAAATGCCAATGGATTAAAGGAAAATTCAGTGGAATGGACAAAAAGGAGGCTGAGTTGGTATTTTTTCATCTTTAACAACCATCCAAAGAACAAACAACAACTAAAACACTAGTTAAATCTTGTAACGTGTTAGATTGTATAAAATTAGTAGTTTAATTCAGAGATTGAGTTTTAAATAACATACAAGTGTTTGAAGACCCACAAATCACATTCAGAAGAGTAAATTGAAGTAGGATAAAGGTAAAAATAATAGATTCACGCAAATACTAAAACCAAAAAGTTAACTAAAAAGAAAGAATTTGAGCAAGAAAACTTATTTATAACCAAGATCGATTGAACAGGTTGATATATAATTTTGTAGCAATCTATTAGTTAGGTTGAATTGGTGTTACTAGTGTGGATAGTGGATTTATCAGTAATCATAGATTATTGAAGATGATTTGGTAAGTCTTGGAAGAGAAAAAATTATTTTCTATGCAAGGATTTGGAATTCAGGGTTTGAGTTTGAAAATGGATGAAATATGAATGATTGAGGTAAATCAAGTTGTATCTTGTAGATTAAGGGTCGTAGCTCCTTCCAATAGTTATATGCAAATATTTAGTGGTTGGATCTCATTTTAGTTGTAGATGATAAATTAGGGAGTTATAGCTTCCTACTTGTTGTAGCAAGAGAATTCTTTAACAACAAATTCTAGCTTGCTTTGTGAAGGAATTAAAGTTAAATTTGAAGAATGTGTGTGTTCCTTTGTGTTGCATATATTATTTCTTGTCATACTCATATGAGTTAATTGTTGAAGTATTTCATGGTGTCATAACATCCTTGCAGAAGTAAAAATAAGTTTTAGCATCCCTAGAGTATTGATTGAACCCCCCCCCCCCCTTAGTACTATCCTTGTTTCTAACATTTGGTATCAAATAAAAGTTATGTCATCTTAGTCTAATAGTTGGAATAAATATCAAGCACCATGGAAACTAGGAGGATCATTTACTAATAGGGAACCTATATTCAATGGAACAAACTATGTGTTTTGGAAAGTAAGGATTAAAACCTACATTCAATCACTTGGAGTTGATGTATGGGATGATATGGAAGAAGAGTATCAAAAGCATCAAATAGTGATTACGAAATATCAAAAGATGATGTTCACATGCAATGCTAAATCAATAAATGCCCTTGTTTTTGGCCTACCTAAATCATAACTTGTCAAATTAATGGAGTGCACATCTGCCAAAGCTGTATGGGATAAGATGAGTAGTTGTAGGTGACAACAATGTAAAGAAACCCAAGCTTCAAGGTTTTATAATGAAATTTGAGTCTTTGAAGATATTTCAAAGTAATTCTTAAGAGTTGATGAGGTTGTGAACACTATAAGAGGCCTTGATAAGAAATTAGAAGAATCAGTCGTAGTTGAAAAACTATTGAGATCCCTTCATGAGATATTTCATCTCAAGGTTTCAACTATTAAGGAGATGACCAATGTGAACACTCTCACTCTAGATCAACTACTTGGTACACTCATTACTTATAATATCAAATTTCAAATGGAAATCCTAGGGAAAAGGAGACATCCTTCAAAGAAGGTAAGAATCCTAAAAATGAGGAAGACGATTCATGTTGTGAATCATATGAACAAGAAAAAAAGTTTGTGAGGAATCTCAAGAGAGGCTTAGGTGACTATAAACATAATTTTCCTTTTAATTGATTTAATTGTAGAAAAGTTGGTCACTATGCTTAATAATGTCCTTAAAAGAGGAAGAAGGACTATGGTGCTAGAGAAAAATCTAGGAAATTAAAAAAATATAGGAGTCACATTAATAAGAAGAGCTTCTAAACATGTGAATCGATCTCCTCTAAAAGTGAAGTGAAAAAATCCTTAGACGAGGAAAATGTTGATGAAAGTCCAAAGGAATTCATGCTTATGGTTATAGACAATCTACAAGCTGAAGTGATTAATTCTGATAAAGAAGATACTAAAGTGGATTTTGAAGGAGCACTGGTAAGTGCACTTCAAGATATTGAGTGGCTAAGAAAGAAAAATAAATCTTAGAGGGATTCACTAATCAAATAAAAATATTAAGTTGTTGAAGCATTGATCCTACAAATTGAAGAAGGGAAGATGATTCAATAATCTTTAAATTAGTATCTGAGTGAGATGAATCAAGCTTGTTAAAGTCTAGAGGTTGAAATTGTTTTATCGAGGAAAGAATTAGAAAAGGAAAAAAAACCAAATGAGCCTCACTTATAAATTCAAAAAAGTAACTACTAATTTAAATGAGCACTTAGGAGCACAAAGAGTCTCCCTAGATGAAAATAACCTTGAATTTGAAGTTGAATCTAGCACAACAATGAAATTGAAGGGTAAATAGTCAATAAATTTTGTACCTACAACAAAAGAAGGGAATGTGAAACAACAAAAAGATAATACACAACCAAATAAATATTCAAAGAATTATCAACAGTAGCATGTTAAATAGAATAATTTCCCTCAGAAAAATAAAAACAGTTCTAGAAAGGAAAATTTAACTACATAGAAATCCACCCAACCAATTATGGAAGATATTTTTATAGGTGTGCTAATATGTTTGAAGTTTATTGTTTTACTTGCACCTATTATGAACATAAAGAAACAAATTGCAAAGTGAATTTATCCTATAGGTAGCTCAGGGTAAGAAGAAGGAATCAACAAGAGAATCAAGTAATCAAAAAGATGAATAAATAACCCATGTACAACAATTACTTTTCAATCTCGAATAATTTGATTCAATGTTTTAAATGTCAATTTTTTTGGCGTGAAGTAGTCGATTGTAAACTTAAGGATAAGAGGGTTTAGCCAATTATTGAAAAAATTAAATAAGAGCCAAAGTCTACCAAGAAAGGCAGAGCACAGAACAATGTGATATCATTTTGTATGATCATAATGAATAAAGCCACTGGTATGTGGAAAATGGTTGTTGTAGGCACATGTCATGAGATAGAAGAAACTTCTTGATATTGAAACCACTTGGAAATGGTAATGTAACATTTGGCAACAATTCACTTGGTAAGATTGTTGGTAAAGGAGTTGTCAGTATATTCAATGGAAGAGGTAAAGACAAGATTTTTTTATTTATTTATGGGTTGAAGCATAATCTACATAGTCTGTCTCAGATGTGTGATCAAGGATATGTTGTGATTTTTATGGCTAAAAATTGTCAAATGAAGTCTACAGGAATAGGTGAAATAGTGGCTCTGTGAGAACAAATAGTAATATTTGTGTCATGAAAGAGAAAAAAATAGAGTTGTTGTGTATCAAATATTGATGAGAGTTGGTTGTGGCATAAGAGATTTGGACATCTAAATGTTGATCAGATAGTCAAATTGAGAAAAAAGAATGTTTTCAAGGATTTACCCAGGCTATCAAAACCTAAGAATATGATTTGAAAAACCTATCAATTGTAATATTAAATCCTAAAGAGGCATCATCATCAAAGCCACTGCATCTAGTACACATGGATTTATGTGGATAATCAAGAACAAAGTCACACATAGGTAAATTGCATTTCATGCTTATAATTGATGATTTCAGTGGGATGATGTGGGTTTCTTTTCTTAGAGAGAAATCTAAATATTTTGAGAAGTTCAAATATTTCAAAGCTATGGCTGAAAATGAAATTAAATGTAAAATAAAGAGCATAAGATATGATAATGGAGGTGAGTTTACTTCAAAAGTGTTTGACGATGTTTGCAAAAATAATGGAATAAAAAGGCAATTCATAATAGTACTGACTCAACAACAGAATGGTGTAGTAGAGATAGCAAACAAATATGTACACTAGTTAGCTACAATTATGATGGATAAAAGGAAAGTTTAGCAGAAATGTTTGGTTGAAGCCATTCACACAGCAGTGGTGGTACTAAAAAAACATCATTTTAGGCTAAACAGTGAAAATAATCCCTATGATTTTTAGTATAGCAAACCGACAACAATCAAGCATTTCAAAAAAATTTTAGCAAGTCTTACATGAAGAGGAATGATGGCAATCTTGGTAAGTTAGATGTAAGGGATGATGAATGTATTTTTCTTGGATATTGTCAAAGCAACAAAGGCTCTAATAAGAACACAAAGAGGATTCTTGATTGTGTTGATTTCAAAGTGGATGAGAATATTGAATCTGTAGATGGTAACCAAATAAATACTAGCTCTAATGAAATATTAAATAATGATGAGGAGGCCCATGAGCCACTATCAGAAGAATACAATCAAGATCTGCCCATTCATCAAAGCAAAGAACCTTCAAGGTATGCGCAAAAATATAACCTAATTGATCATATTGTTGGTGATTTAAAAGTAGGTGTTTAGATAAGAAGGAAGCTTCTAAATCCTCCTATACATGCACATGTAGCTTTGTTAGCCATGGAGGAACCAAAGGATATTGCACAAGCTATTCAATATAAAAATTGTTTAAAATTTATGCATAAATAATTTGGAAAAATTAAGAAAAATCTCATATGGGAACCTTTTCCTAGACTAGAAAAGAAGAATGTCATTGGAATTAATCAAGAATAAGTTGAATGACTATGGTGAAGTGATCAGAAATAAGGCAAGATTGGTATGAAAAGGTCATTCTCAAATTGAAGGTATAGATTTTGATGAAATTTTTTCTCTTATTGCTCGAGTAGAAGAAATTAGAATGTTTTTAGAATTTTCTTGTTTTGAGAAGTTCAAAATATATCAGATGAATGTCAAATATGCTTTTCTCGATGGACAGTTGCAAGGAGAAGTTTACATAGAGAAACGACATGGTTTTCAGCTAACAAATCAACTAGATTATTTTTGCAGTGTAAAGAAGGCATTGTATGGTCTCAAATAATCTCCTTAGGCTTGATATTCCAAGTTAGAAAGCTACCTGGTCAAGTCCGGATTCAAAAGGGGTGCAAGTGATACCAATTTTTATGTTAAATCTAATGATGGTAAACTCATAGTGGTGGTGGTTTATGTTGATGGTATTATTTTTTCCAGTGATTTAGATTCTCTAACATGTCAATTTCCAGTTGATATGAAGGTTGAATTTGAGATGACTATTCTTTGAGAGATTTATTATTTCCTAGGATTGTAGATTCTATAGAATCACAAAGGATTTTTTTATCACACAGAGCAAATATCTCAAGGATGTATTACAGAAGTTTGGCATGGAAGAATTTTCATTGGTGAGCACCCAATGGTTACACATTACAAGCTTAGAAAGATTGGTAAATCACCATCAGTGGACCAAACTTATACATATATGTTATTTCTAGCCTATTATATTTGAAATCTTTAAGACTTGACATTATCCTGACAGTTGGTATTATTCGAATATTTCAAGGATTGCATAGACAAAGCCAACTTTTATTCACCAAGAGAATTCACAGATATATCATAGCCACAATGGATAATGGAGTGTGCAACCCAAGAGGTGAATATTTTACACTAACTATTTTTACTAATGTTGATTGGGCAAGTGATGTAGATGATTGAAAGAGAACTAGTGTTTGTGCTTTCTTTCTTGGAGAATGTCTAGTTTCATGGTTAAGCAAGAAGCAATATTTCATATCTTTATCTACACTTGAAGCATATGCATATATCTATATATATATTGTAGTATCTTCCTGTTACACTCAACTATTGTGGATGAAGTATAATTTGCAAGATGTACAAGTGTTTTATCATCAACCTATAACTATTATTTGTGATGATAAAAGTGTTGCAAGCATGTTAAAGAATCTTGTTGCTCACTCAAAACAACGAATATTCCAATAAAGTACCATTTCTTGAGAGAGAAAGTTTCCAATCAGATTGTGAATCTAGAGTATGTTCCTACAAAAGAGAAGGTTGTTGATATTTTCACCAAACTACTCCCACGAGATCTATTTCAGTATTTGAGGCAAATATTTGGAGCAGTTCCACTAGATCTTCCATCAAGAGGAAGCAAGGAATTTGGTATAAATTCAACATATAAAACTTAAATTGTCAGGTATGTAGGCTCGATATGATAGGGATGGTTGCTGACAGAAGGAGGAAAGGTTGCACGGGGCCTCCATTAGTGTCTTTTCCATTGATGTAAAAGGGGGAGAAGTATTTGTGACCAAACAAAAGAAGGAAGTGTCTTCAACCTTATTGGTGATGAAGTAAGAGTGTTACAAAATAATAATACAACATAAGAGAAGTGCATCATATGGGGAGCAACATACAAAGTAGAAGAAATTGATAAGAGCACAAGAATATTTTTTTTTCGTGCACTTTTTATTAATGTTGATGTTTTGATTGATTATGATGTGTTGCCATTAATGCCAAATGGGGAGAATGTTAGAATTATGTTTTCATTGATGGCAAGGACTGGAAAAGGATGGAAAATGATGATAAAGGATGACATAGGTGTTTAGGATTGTGAACAACAAGAAGAATGAATATCAACATGGATGGAGGATGTATAGTGGTTTTTAAGGCATTTTGTGTGTAGAAGATCACCTTAAGATCATATGGAACTCACTTAGATGGAAATTGCTCTGAAAGTGATTTCGAGTGGCTTGTGGAATTCAACAATTTGCCTCATAATCAAAAGATATATCCAATTAGACCTAGATAAGCATAAAGTCAATTTTTTCAGAGCTAATTCTAGTGGATGACTTTTGGAGCAGGTCTATTTTGGTTCATAACCAAATATGGAAGTGAAGGTGGCAGAAGACAAGTACAGATGACCATTTAGTGATATCGCGCCAAGCCTTTCCCTATATCATTAATGCAAAAGGGCAGTGGCACAAAGTGGTTTGACTATATTATCAATCAATAGATCAATGGGGGATATTAGTTGCACCACCATGCCTCCTTAATATCGGAAAGCATGCAAAGAGGGATGAAAACCATGAGCAGAAACTAATAGTGTAGGTGGCACAATATGATTAGTCAATATAGAAAACTTGACATACATAGGTGACCATGATGATGTAAGAACTGATAAGGTATCCAAATGAGAGGGGGACACATGGAAATAATTTTTGGACTTTTCAGGTACCTTAATGGGCCATTTGTGGGTGACACATGTCACCACTAAGATCGTACAACATAGTAGAGATGATGAAAGCATGGTATCATCTCGTAGGCTTAATCCTGGAATACTCAAGTAGTGTAGAGAGGAGGTTTTATGGGTTTTATGAGTTTAATTGGCATTAGGCTGACATGGAAGTTGGTAGAGATAAATCTGCCAGACTAGTAGATGATTAGGATGGAAGTACAACAGGCTGACCCACTGAGAGAACTCATCCCCATCTCAGAACCATGAAAGGTAAATTAAACTGTGCAGGGAGGATTATCAAGATGATGGGCACTTGGATGCAATAGTGTGTATAGTTGAGCATCCAAAAACTAATGAGAGAAGTTCAAGGGTGACACTACATCACACGTAATCTTGCAAGGCAGATCTCGAAAGGTATTAAAAGGTGTCAATCAAATATCACGAGGGAAAAGAATCTAGGAGGCAAGTATTAGTCCCAGGAAGTGGTTGTACTTGGTGAAAATATAGAGTGTTCAATAAGAGTTTACAAAGAAAATAATCCCTTGAGGATTAAGGTGAAAATGTGCTTAGGGTTTTATGTACTAGTTCATAGCCTTTGGTCATATGCGTCAAAGGGGCCAATATAAAAGGTATATGGGGATTAAAGGAAAATTCAGTGTCATGGATAGAAAGAGGATTATTTTGTTATTTTATACATATTTAGAAGGAAACTAATTGATATAACTATAGCTAAAACTCTAGTGAAACCGTGTAATATGCCAGATTCTATGAAAATAGCATTTTAATATGAAGATTGAGTTTTAAAAAACTAATAAATTTTTGAATACCTACAAATCACATTCATAAGAGTCAATTGAAGGGGGAGAAAGCTAAAAATAAGAGATTCATGCAAACATTAAAAACGAGAAGTTAACTAAAAAGCAAGAAGCCCAATTTGAGTAGGAAAATTTCTTTATAAACATTAACTAAACAATTGATATATATTTTTGTAGTGGAGTGTGAGTTGGGTTGAATTGATACTTCTGGTGTTGATGGTGGATTAATGAGTAGTTATACATTAGTGAAGGTGTTTTGGTGAAAATTTGAAGAGATATGTTTAATTATCTAAGTAAGGATTTGCAATTCATGGTTCCAGTTTAAAAATGGATGAAAGATGAATCATTGAGGTCAAGTAAGTTGTAGGTTACAAATTAGGGGTTGTAGCTCCTTCAAGTTGTTGCCACTCAATATTTATGGGTTGGTGCTCGTTTCAGTTGTAGCTAATAAATTAGGGAGTTATAGCTTCTTGGAGGTTGTAGCCAAAGAATTTTGTAACAACAAGTTGTAGCTTTCCCTATGAAGGAATTAAGGTTAAATTTGAAGAATTTGTGTGTTCTTTTGTGCTACCTATATTTTCTAATTTCATTCTCATATGAGTTAATTTTCGAAGTATTTCATGGCGTCCTAACATCATTTCATATGTAAAGAGAAGTTCTAAAATTCCTACAATACTAATTCACCCCCCTTCTAAATATTTTCCTAGTTTCTAACATTTTGGGTATGCCATGTGTCATTTTGCAATTGGCTGAAATTACATTATTTTTACATCATCAACATGGGTCGAAGGTAGGTGAGGTTAGGTGGCATGCTTATGGGACAATGTGTAGATGGTGGTTGGTGATGTGATGTGGTGGTGTGTGATGTTGTGGCCCTCTCCCCAAAGTGGTTCTTCCATGCTAGGGAGGGTTTTTTGGTATACGAAACCAATGGATGTGTGGCCATTTCTAGCCCACCACATGTCCCTAGGAAGTATTGGTCACAGTTCCTGCAGGTGTTAAAGTCAAAGTAGGCCAACAATATAGTGTGATTTTCATGATCAATCATTGATTGCTCCATGTCGTTAGATCATTTTGTGGCCACAACTTTACTCGTTAGATCACATTGACATGTTGGAGCCTACGATGGTACTTAGATGAAATGATGTGGCAAAAAATATCATGTTGATGTCATTAAACATAAAGGCACATTTTTTCCCAGAAACCAAAATTTCCATTGATGCGACTCGACCTCCTCTGGTTTTTCTTAGCTTTGGGTTTGAAATCTCTTGAGTATATATTGGAACTAACACCTTGCATCAATATCCTTGTGAGGAAGTATATGTAATATATATCTATGGTAAATTTTGGATCCAACACTTCGACAGGCTAATTGATTGGAATTAACATTTGAAAAATCATTTCTTGTAGTATAAGTTGAGCCTTCATATTCTGAGTCTTGAAGAACTTCAAAAGAGGAGAGTCACATAATGCATCTATGGATTTTCGATCATTCATGGTAGTCACATTACTAGCATCATTTTCCTTCTATTTCCACCTAATCATGATGTCCAACATGCGAGAACAAAAATTAGACATCAATACAATATCATTCAAGTGTTTTCCTTACTATTGTAAGACAAGGTCTAACAAATATAGCATCCAAAACTCTACTTTAGCCTATCCAAAGAGTTCAAATGGTATATTTGAGCACACATGGGGGTATAATATTATTCATAGGGTTTATAATGCAGGTACTTGGGTTTATAATGAAGTTCAACCATTTTTCAATGTCACATTGTGACAAATATTCTTCTAATATGAAATCGACAATAGTAAACCATGGTCAACCATGTTTGTTTGAAGGTTTATATATCTTGAGTTTATAATGTTAATCATTTTGGTTTAATATTATTGCCTTAGGTTTATAATATTGATTCCTTAAATTTATAATATTGATCCTTTGGGTTTATTACTCTAAAGGTTCATATTTCTAAAGTGTAATATTATACCTATGATTTATAATTTAATAATAATTTA
>APFE031657031.1:47540-62960 GCA_000404065.3 Pinus taeda | reverse complement strand
AATTTAAAATATAGAGAGGTTTACCAACACTAAAAAAAGAGGTATAGTGAATAAATAAAAGTATAAATAAACGAGAGGTATGGTAAATAAATAAAACGTTTTTTTATGTTTAGCTGAGGCATGGAAAATAAATAAAAATATAAATAAACTAGAGGTATGGTAAATAAATAAAACCTTTGTTTATATTTACTCCAAAAACCTATTTATATTTATTAAAAAATAAAAAATAGGTTTTATTTAGGTGAAAGTTATGGGCAAGATACATATTTTAAAAGATGATGGTAAATTTAATAAATATAAAAGATGTGTAAATTTATAGTCAGATAGATTAGAAAATCAACATCTAATTATACAACATCCTATGGGTATAATAATAAAGTAAATAAAAGAGATATGATAAATATATATATTAGTATATATATATATATATATATATATATATATATATAATATATATATATATATATATATATATATATATTATATATATATATATATACTATAATATATTATATATATATATATATAATATAATAAAACTAGTATGGTAAATAAACTAAAACTCTAATTGTAATTACCCAACACCTTTATACTTACTAACATCGAAGAAAGAGGTTTCCCATTTAGGTGAAGTCTATGTGTCAAATACCATGGACAATTATATTAATATCCAGTAAAAGAAACATTATCAACCCTAATATCATATTAAGATTATTTAATTATTTTATTAAATTAATATTATATAGTATTATTAAATTTAATCACTTGTGGATAGTGCAATATTAAATTTGTTATATTATAATATATATTAATATATTATGATATATATTAACTCTAGATATATATAAGGGGGCAGAAAAAATATATTGATAGGTATATGTGGAGAGATAGGGGGGTTGACGAGGGATATATGGAGGTAAACTGATAGAGAGAGGAGTGACAAGGGAGATATGGAGATAAACTGATGTAGAGGGGAGTGACAAGGGATATCTGGAGATAAACTAATCGAGAGTGGAGAGGAGGAATGAAGAGAGAGAGATAGGGAGAGGTGTGAGAGAGGTAGGGAAGGGTAATATAGGTAGAGGGAGACACAAAGATGGATGGGGGGAGAGAGAAGGGGAGAAGGAGGGATATAATGAAAGGATATGAGGGTAGAGAGATATAGAAATGGGGGGAGAGAAAAGGAGAGAGAGAGATAGAGAGAGAGAAAGAGAGAAAGAGATGGGGGAAGAGAGAGGGATAGAGAGGAACGATGAGAGAGAGGGCTTGAGGGAGCAGAGGAGAGATAGAGTTGGAGGGAGAGAGAGAGACGGAAGAAGAAAAATATAGAGAGTGAGAAGTGCATAGAGAGAGGGAGTGACAAGGGATAGATGGAGAGAGAGAGTATATGTTTATGAGTGAGATAAAGAGACAAAGAAGGAGAGATAAAGAGAAGGGGGGAAAATAGAGAGAGAAGGAGAGATAAAGAGAAGGGGGGAGAGATAGAGAGAGAAGGAGAGAGGGAAGGATATAGTGGCATAGTTGGAGAGAGAGAGAAAGAGAGAGAGGGAGAGAGAGATGGGGGTAGAGATAGGATTGGAGAGAGAGAGAGAGAGGGAGAGAGAGAGAGAGAGAGAGAGAGAGAGAGAGAGAGAGAGAGATGGGGGAAGAGAAAGGGAGGTAGTAGAGAAAGGGAGAGAGAGGAAGTACGAGAGAGCATACTTTACAGTGAGGAGGAGAGAGGAAGGGAGAGACAAAGGGTTGGGGAGATAGAGTTGGAGGGGGGCAGAGGGAGGGAAGAAGAAATACACAGACAGTGACAAGTGGAGAGAGAGAGAGGGAGTGAAGAGGGAGACATGGAGAGAGAGTGTGTATTTTTTAGGGTGAAATAAAGAGACAAATAAGGATAGATGGAGAGAATGGGGGAGAGAAGAAGAGATGAGAGAGGGAGGGATATAGTAACAGAGTTGGAGGGTAAAGAGAGAGAGAGAGAGAGAGAGGAAGGAAGGGAGAGAGGATATGAGACATCAGAAAGAGAGATGGAGTTGGAAGGGGAGAGAGACAGACGTAAGAAGAAATAAATAGAGAGTGAAAGGTGGAGAGAGAGACATAATGATAAGGAAGATGGTGAGACAGGGAGAGAGGATAGTAGGATGGAAGAGAGATAGAAGCATGGGAAAGAGAGTGATTAGGTGCTTAAAATTATGCTCAAAAATTAAAGTGTCAGAATTTTATTAAACCTAGCTTCGAATCGAAGAGCTCGTCATTTTGATTCCAATGGTGTGAATGACATTCAAATCTGAGCTCTTATCCCGAAGTTAGAGCAAGTCAAAGTTTAGGTTTGACTTGGGCACATGATAAGATTGGATGATGTGGCAATGCCATTTAGCGAATGAGGAGGTGACAAGTGGTAGACTACCATTGGCCCCTGGATTTTACAAATCACAAGTCACAGGTAGATCATGTTAAAGAGTCAGCCTCGAGCAGGGAAGGGATGTGATGAGATAAATCATAGTCACACTTCACAAAAGATAGGTGGAAGGTGTTAAGGGATTGGCCCTGAAGTTGCGATGGAACCGATCGACCCAACATAACGATGCGATAAATCGGCCCCAAGCATACCTGGGTTGTGATGTGATAAAACCAATCGCAGATCGCAATCACAAGTTGCAAGAAAACAAAATCCTGCATTATGACTACCCGTTGATAATCTACCGAATTGCGATTAAGAGCTAAGTTCTAGATGTGATTAATTTATGGATTATAGTTAATAATTCTATCAGGTCTACCACATTTCAATCGCACAATTTCCACTGTGTTCACAATATTAAGCTCTCCAGTCCCTAACAATTGCAATTTGCGATGGACAGTCAACGGTAACGAATTATGACCCATCGCTCGGCAAAATTCTTGCTCGGATAGCAGATTTTTGGAGCGAAAATGTGGCTTCCCATCAGATGTGGAGAAATTTGTGGAAAGAATAGTGGGAGAAATAGGAGAAGTCATAACTTCTTCATTTTTCCAAAAAATTGGTGGAAAAAAGAGGCTAGATGGCCATTTTTGGTTATTTTGGACTAATTGGAGTAGGTTTCAGAAGTATTTGATCATTCCAAAAACTACAATAAAAAAGGACATTGGTGAGGGGTGAAAAATGTCACCATAAGCTCATTGGTGATGGTCAAAAGAGTCTTCGTCACCAAAAATTGAACATCACCAAAGGTGGCATCGCCAAAAGTATAGGTGTTGTGGTGACATTCAAAGTTCGTCATCAATAATGATTTATAATGATGGATAGCGATCATCACCGTTTCATATGAGACATGGTGACGGACCATAGCATTAGACACCAAAAATTGAATGCTGCCAAAAGTATAGGCAATATGGTGACATTCAAGGTCGGTCACGAATATTGATTATAATGATGGATATTGACCGTCACCATTTCATATGAACTACAATGATTTATTGCGATGGATATTTCATGGCCATTACTATTGGTGCATATATATAATGAAGTTCATTGACCATCACCAAAAGCCGCATTTCCAAAAGCATAGGTGTTGTGGTGACATTCAAGGTCCGTCACGAATGATGACTATAATGACAGACACTAGTTGTCACCATTTCATATCAAGAACAACTATTTATGGTTACGGAGCTCTCATGGTCATCACTATTGATGCGTATATATGGTGGCATTCGTTGACCATCACAATTTCATATTTTGGTGAGGGTAAAAAAATGTCACCATAAGCTCATTGGTTACGGCCAAAAGAATCTACATAACCAAAAATTGATCATCGTCATTCCATATGGATATCAAGACATGATGGAATCAAACCACCAACCTCCTGCTTGTAAAACGGATGCTCTTCCATTGAGCTAGCACCCTTTAAAGAATTAGACTTTCAAAAATTAGACCTTGAAACTTCATAAATTGTAAATTTTACAACTTTCAATAAATTAAAGTCTCAGAAATACATGTAAAGCAGCATCGAAGCTACAGGTCCCTACCTAATGGTTATGGAATTTATGAAATGTGGTTGGAAGGAAAGATAGTTACATATAAGATAATCAATACGTTAAGCTGAATACTCAATTAAAAGTGAAACTCTGAACACATTTATAACCTATAAATGACCTAAAACTAGCAAATGTATGAAATATTACAAAGGAAATGTCATAAGTGGATAACATATGGAATAATAGCATTGATGAACATAGATGCAATATGTTATCATTTGAGTGAAATACAAATCTCAATGTTGTTGTTGTTGGGTGTTTAAATATCTGAACAATATCTAAACTTCTATGCAAATGTAACATGGATTTCCAGAAGCCATGAACGTCATAGGATATATACATACATATATATATATATATATATATATATATATATATATATATATATAATATATATATATTATATATATATATATATTATATAATATATATATATCTATATGCCCCCTTCACATAAACCAACATGCAATTTGGAATTTCGCAAGTCTGCAATCAAAACACAACAACCAACAAATAAATAAAATTGACTTGGACAGAAAGAAATAGATTCACCTTCGTTCTTGAGCTACATCTATTTATTTGAATTTGACTTGTGAAATTCTTTATCTAACAAGGAATCAAAATCATCACTAGCATTAAATTCATCAAACGCGGACTTTGGATATCCCACTTACATTTGCGTTTTTGTTGCCATGCTTGAAAACAATGGACATCCATGTTAATAGTAGAATAAGATGTGTGCATGCTCCTCAAGAAAACATTCCTTATTAACCATTTTTACCTGATAGAGATGAAAGAGACAACACAATATCAGCGTACACAAAATCCCCTACCGAAATATAATCATAACTTAGTTAGGAAGTATAAAAGATGTTCTTAATTAATACACTTTGTATTTGGAAATTCTATTTCTTTAGATTTAGAAAAGACTGTTGTACAACACTTCTATCTTTTTATCCAAGCAAGTATATCATAGCATATGTCACAAGGTAGCAATCTACATTACCTAAAGTAAAATGACAAACTTTCTTAAGAAAATAGATTTAGGAAAGAGCTTTGAAAACTATATGTTTTTCATCGAATCTTTAATTAGTTTAACAACAAACTAGTTGTTTGAAAATAAAAAATATTTCATAGGAAAGGAATAGGACAATGGTCAAAGGCATTATTCATATAAATAAAGCTAGAGTCATTGTTACCATTGCAGATAACTGGAATTTGGGCAGTGGTCTAACAATTAGAACTTATTTGCAGGGAAGGCTCATCAATACCATCATTTTTTTTCCAATGTTTGTTGTGTCTCTAGATCCATATCAGTTAGTTTTCTATTCTCAAGTTATACCTTTCAAGTATTGATTTCTGGCTCACCCTTTAAAACACAATTCTACCACTCCATTTGATTTTGCTTTGTCAAGAGAATTGGAAGGACCTTCACATACTCTGTTTTACATCAATCAATAACCATCCATCAATGATATAAATAATAACATGTACACAACAAAGGCCAAAGATGCAATTGTTGTATATCTATGTTCTATTACTCATATGACCTTACTGGTGTAAAGATCTCACCCTGCAAATATAACATCCATGTGGAATTTACAAAACTTTTTAAAATCAAACTCCAAGTAAACCAATTAAAATATGAACATCCTTTTAATCAATAAAATCTCTGACTTGAAATAAAAGTGGCCTAAATTGAATGTTATATCAACCATTTCATGTAACTAACATTGGATGAGAAATACAAGCCATCCATATTGGGTTAGTGAAATAATTTATTTGATAAAGCTCAAAATCAAACAGATGACTTACAGCTAAGAAATGAAAATAAATGACTTACAACTAAGACATGAGGTTGCTCTTTCAACCATGTCATTAAATGACTCTTCTTAATGTCACATATCATTAAACTTTTTCTGCTACCAGGTGGAAGTGGTATGGTAAAATTAACCACTAATAGAGTCTGTGTCCATGACTACTTCTCAAGATCCACTCCATTACCATCAGTTGGGGCTAGATAAGGTACATGCAAAAACCATCAACATGAAAATGAAATCTAGATCCTTGTAAAAAAATGAGAGGAAACACAAATCCACAAATTGAAAGAGATTGTAGGATAACTTATTCCTACAACATGATTATCTTGTCATGAACAATAAAAAAAGAAACCAGGAGAAATGTAATTGTTGCCACATTTTCACAATCATTTCCTTTTGCATATTCTATGAGAAATTGATGAAAAAAGTCAGCTAAAGTTTGTCAACATCAGGATTATAGTAAAACATAAAGGAACCCCTCCAACACATATATAATCCTAAACATAAGTATCTATACATAAAACTATTTATTGAGGTCATTGTATTTTGTGAAAATATGGAAGTCAAATCTTTGAATTAACACAATTTATGGTGCCACTACCTTACAAAGTCCATCCATTCGAGTATTTACGAAGTCCATTCAGAAATTTATTCAAATTTCAAAGTTCAAACAATTAACATGTAGCCTAAAAAAGCTTAGATTTGAAAAGGAGATAACTGAAAGATGTAGAGTATATATCTCACATTTATATATCCTAATTTCCAGACATTGAAACAAAACTTTTTAGCATACTATTGTGAATTCAGCCTAAAATGCTAGAAAAAAGTAGTGATGGTTATTTTAAAAAAAAATGGAAACTAGGGCCAAATTCCACTTTGAATAGCGCCTTTGGAGCTAGATAATTGTGACGTTTAATTCCTCTTTTTGAGAGGACCAAAATCGATCTAAAGATAATCAATTTGGATAAGTAGAAATGAAATTTTGAATTTATGTTTTTCTCATGTAAATTATTTAGGTCGGACTCAACTATATGTCTGCTTAAGAATATCAAAAGCCACATCCCCTCAACACCACTAAATTGTATATATAGAGGAGCATTCCCTTTCATTTGGGACACATCAATCAAAAGAAAAATATATCTTTGTGGCAATGAATATTAAGGAGGATAAATTCAACTAAAGGTTAAGGGGACCCAGCAAACAACCATATAAGAAGGTACACTTATACCTAGCATAAGTTTCATTTAGATTAAGGTGCATGAAACACTTTCAATCTCAACAAACTTCAATGGGAAATCTCAGAGGCAACATACTACAATTTGACAATTAGTAGTCGAGATTGTTTCTTCAAGCCCATAACTGAATGATTAATCATTCAGAATTGGTTAAGGTGCAAAACTTACAAATTCAATTTAAGGACACTTGTTCCATTTAAAGAGTCATAAAAGCTAAATTTAAATTTAAGATGTCACTAGCCAAAAAAAGTATTAAGTGCTCAATAATCCAACAACTGCAACACTTTCAAGACCTTTCAAATATTCATAACAGTGACAATCACGAATCATTGGGATAATACATCCCATTACATTATAATCTCAGTTGTGCACAATATATTTTGGATGTATATAGAGATTTACAAGCTGAGTTAGTTTATTAGCAACAAACCAGTTTCATCAACATTCAGAAAATGAAAATGAAGATAGAAATGATTAAAGGAGATATCTACCTTGCAGGATAGTTTAGAAACCAAAGTGAAAAATTATAGAATTTGGACATAGCCTTAACCACACTTTTGGGACTTTAGCTTCCCAAATAATTCACTTTCCTTTCATCAACACCCTCAACAATGAGGGAAACTTTATTGTCAAGGTTTAGAGTTAGAAAGATTATGTGAAAGTTCCTGTAGATGCAGATCTTGCTCCCCTATTTCAATCGCTGGGTAAAACTACAAGTCACAAATAAAAAAAGATTGATGTTACCTACGTGAGTATTTATTCCTTTAGGTATCATGATGTTTGTGGGTGCTACACAAACAGATATATATGTGTGTGTGTTTGTGTGTAATTAAGTCGATAGGCTGCATGTAATCCTTTCAATGCTATTTACGCCATATGTATTCTTACAATGGTCAATGGCTCGTAGGTGAAACCATTGGATAACAAAAGTCAATGTAGGATAAAATGAATAAAAATACCAACTACATAACAGAAGATGATAGCCCCCAAATGTTTTCTACCAAATCTGTGTTTTCTGGAAGACCTCAGGATATACAGTAGTTGCAACTATTTACATGTCATAGTTAGGATAGAAAAAAAAAGGATAAATTACAAGTTGTCATCATTGATTGCATCGGAATTTTGATATGATTATCAATGTGTAGTGATAATGGTTGTAAGGTGATAAGAAACAATGCATATCTAACTCACACTCTGTACTTGTGTATGCTTCAAGGCTGAACTCATAGGCTTGTAACTAAACTCTTACAGCCATCAAATTCATTCATGCACTATCGAGTAATATCATCAGTTATATATTTCCTTATAAAATATTATGCCTCATACCTTGAATTCGACCTAGAGTTTAATGCACATTTCAATTGTAAGAAGTACTAACCTCAGATAAAATGGAAACTAAGTTAGGGACTAATATTTTCCACTCAACCGTAGATTAGGTAGCACTATGGTCTTTCTTTCTCCCCAATCACCCCCGAGCCAGATTCCATGGCATAAGGAGGTTGCTCAAAAACGAAAACAATCAGGTATCCAAGAAAAGATCTTCACCCCAGGATGTCAAGGGGAAATGTTTAAGATGTAGTTGAACTCATCGACAAAATGCTTGATTGGGATTTTGTGTCCTAGAATGCAATCATTTCAGATTTTTCCTAGCAAGGTCACAATAAGTGGACTCTAAAGCTTTAATTTTATATGAAGCTTGCAAGTTTAAGGCCAAACCAATTTACACTAACCAAGTGGTCTAAATCCATGTGCCAACTTGATGTGTCCGCAGTGTGGTGTGTAAGTTCAAGCTAAGGTAATCAAAGTGGGATTTGAATCAAATGCTTTTCCAGAGCTCTCTCTTATTGAAATGTATGTTAAGTGTGATAGAAAGGAGGATGCAATCCAAGTGTTTGATCACATCTGCATGCCTAATGTTTTCACATGGAATTCTTTGGTTGTCAGATATGCCCAATGCAGTAGGTTAGAGAGTGCAAGGTAATTGTTTGATATGATTCATGAGAGGGATGTGGTCTCTTGTAGTACATTTATTGGGATCTACACCCAACATGGGTATAGTGAGGAATCCCTCCAACAGTTTCGTGAAATGCATAGGTTTAGCATGAGGTTGAATTATATTACCTTCAATGTGCCCACAATTCTTGTTACCTTACACCCCATTGGGCAAGGAAGACACTTACATGGCTTGATAATCATAAGTGAACTTGAATTGGATGTATTTTTCAGGAGTTCCCTTGAGGACATGTATACTAAATGTGTTGGAGTATAGATGCATACCTATTTGATAAAGTGGTTATGTGATATGTCATTTCATTGACATCAATCATTACGACTTTGGCACCTTAGAGAGTGTACACCAATTATTTGATACAATTCCTACAAGGAATGTAGTTTCTTGGAATGCAATGATGACAACATATTCCAAGGTTGGGTATGGTGAGCAAACCCTATATAGTTTTAGAGAAATGTTTTTGGTAGGAATGAAGATAGATTGGGTCACCTTTGTTAGTGTTTTAAGTTCATGTGACCATTTAACAACTTTGAAGTAGGGTAGGCAAGTCAATGTACACACTATCAGAAGTGAGCTCAAGTCAAAATGGGAAGCCACCTAACTTGAAGACTACCATGCACATCGAGCTAGTGGGCCATGCAATATGGTGAAAGCTAGCTAGTGTGGGGTTCGAACCTACAACCACCAATGATAACACCCACATATGATTATTCAATGGAAGTGGTATTCCTAGTGAGAGATTAGAGTTTTTGAGGGAGGTGTTTGTTAAAATTCCACTCAAAATATGCGTTGAGGTAGTACAAATGGTATCCCTCTCAAGTTTTCTCCCCAAGTTTAACAAAGGGTTGATCAGCTACACAAGTAGCACCAAATTCCTCTATATTCAGACATTCAATTTTATTTCAAATTGCTCAAATCTCAAACATAGCTCTGCTCTTATTAAATATCCACTGAAGATGTCATACAATTGTCACGTCTTACCAATTTACAATTTGGAACATAGAATTCACCATGAATGTTTACGAAGATCCAAAATCATTGTAGTCTCTTCCAACCTTTTCAAAGAAAACTTTCACCAAGTTGGTAATATTTTTATTTCGACGAAAATGAAACTCCCCTCTTTGGGTCTATAATTGTATTTTGTTATTGGAATGGTTCATGGCTATTGTCAAAGCATTGCAAGATTTGGAATATTGGTAAAAAATTGTGCAAAATAAATGTTTTATTGCACTAATTGCAGAGATATGGACATGAATTCCATCTGTGTCAGTGTAACCACTTCCTGGTTTTGGTGCAAACAAACGTATTATTAGAGTGGCACTTGAATTCTGGCACTCTTATCAAAGTGGTAGTTCCCTGATATTTTATATTGTGAATGGGTGACTGAAACATAGGACTCTTGGCCTGCATGCAAAAATATTTCATTTCAAGGATTTGGTGATATACCCAATGTGTATATTGTAGAATAGTATGTATACATAGTATCTTTCGAGATTCGACAATGAAGCACTAGTCATGTCTTCATGACCCAAATGAAAGAATTTTGAGCCCACATGTCCAAAATGCCATTTTTGGTATTTGGATAGATATGTAGTATGTATATGTAGTAGGCTGAGTAAATATACATGACATATACTCGATGGTTGTGGACATACAATTAAGTAATGATCAATCACACTATGAAAGACAAACTAATACAACATCTAAGCAATTATTCAACCTCTTGTCTTGTCGAGAACCAAGAAAAAGAAGTATGAGCAAAGAAATTGAATGCATATATATTTTGAGCCATGATTGTCCTACTTTAGGGTTGATTTAATTTGGACCATTGTATACTTTTCAATCGAATGAAGTAGTGAAGTTGAAAGGGTAAGTTTAGAGTAGGTAATGAGCATAGGATGAATGCTACCATCATATTAGGTGCAAAATCTTCCCATAGCAGGCTTCAAAACTAGGTGGATATACAAAATGTACATGGGTATTTGCTTTGCTATTCTGGGAAGTATATATTATCTTAACATGCCTTAAAATGATGTGGTAACTATCAAGACAAATGAGTATTAGCCTTTCCTATCTTGTTATTTTTCCTTTCTGGGTTCTTGGCTTCCTCAGGTCTTCTCGATTAGAGTGCTTTCTAACATAACCCAGGGCACAAGGAAATGTAGTGAAAATTATGGGAATGCCTCAATTCCATATCCTTTCTATATCAATTCAAGCCATTGTCAGCTAGATGGATTCAAACTACAATGCTATAACAATATTTTGAGGATTTAAGTCAACAACCTTTACTATAAGTTTCTCATCAGATGGGATCACCATCAATCCTCTCCAATCTTCCTATCCTAAAAACCTCAAGGGCTTTAGTGTCAAAGGCATGAAGAATTATGCAATTTATGTTAGCAAATTTCTCCAATTATCTGATTGCAAGAACACTCCAAATTGTCTTATGAAGTGCAATATTCCTTATATGCATAGTTGCAATGAGAAGTGCATGTTTGATAGGACATTTTTCTATCCTATTTTGAATGAGACAATATGGCACCATGGAGATGATGACTTTTCTTGCTTCTCCTAGTTGTAGTGCAAGAGTTTCATTCATTGGATACTCACACCCATATTGACTTGTTTGGATGCAAAGTGTGGGCTAAGTGGGAATTGGGTGTTATGTAACTTTTTGATGATGTTCACTATGACCCCAATGTGGTCTATCAACATGGGATAGATGTAACTGACAATGTGAGGTGCGCTTCTAAAGATGGCTATCAAGCAGATGAGTTACATCAAGGCACTGGATACGTAAGCGTATGCAAAAAGAATGGTGAGAAGGCATACAATAAGGATTGTTGAAGAGATCAGAATGCAACAAAGAGAATAGTCCTTGTGGCTAGGCTTGCGGCTTCGATAACACTTGTGGCAACAAGTCTTATTGCACTTTCTTTACACAGACAACATAAATAATCTATTTTTTGAATTAGATAGTCCAGGGAGGAAGCCAACTTGTAAGCCTTCTACATATGCACTCTGAAGAATTCAAACTTGATCTATTCTATTATAAGATGTTGGAGAAGTCCACTAAAATATTTGCTACTACAAAATGAAGTGTCGATGTAGTGCTTGTTGGACTATATATGATGGGAGGCTTACTGATGGTCACCTTGTTTCTATAAAATGGATCCATTTTGGGAGTTCTCGTGGAGTAGATAAACTATTAAATGAAATTAATATCTTCCCAACAGTGAAACAAAATAAAACTTAATACAAATTCTTGGTTTTGTTTATTAACTAAAATTGTCTCTAATTGAACTGAGGGTTTATATATATTAATGTTGATGAAGCGATGATATAATTGCACATTGTTTACCTTGTTGTTAAAGTATGTTAAAATTATAGAACCAAGTCAGTAAGAAGTAGATTTCATCTCTATTCTACATGTGATTATCATATCAGGTTTATTACTCCCTACTTACTATTGTTATTCTGCTAGTATCAGATTCTGCAAATCAATGTTCTAGAGATTAGATAATTGCATACAGGGTACAAGATCTATGTGCCATCATTTGAAGAGCAATGCATTCAAGCAAGATACATAAAGGGTTGTGAATGAGTTGAAGTCATCTACTCATCAAGTAATAAACAAATTGGATAAAAGAAAGCAACAACCAGATTCTCAGTTGGAGCACTCTAATGAAAACCATAATTCTCTAGACTCTATTGATCCTCAAGGAGTAATACTGGCTCAAATTCAAAGGTTGTACAAGATAAAATGACAAATGTTATAGATCAGTGCAATTCCATTTTTAGCAATCTCATCAGATAATTGACGCTCAATTTAAGTTTCAAGAACAGTAGTTTGAGATGTAGAACACTGTGGATACTAGTACGGTTGACCTTCAAAAGTTATATGTAACATTAGGAGAAGACATATGGTACCTTCAAAAATTAACTTCACAAATGTAAAAGAAAATCACTAAATTGTCTAGCACTATATCATCTCAATTAGACAACATTCAAAATAAAATAGATGACATTGGAAACAAAGTGACTTTTTCATTCGGTCAACGGAAACTATTACTAGATGACCAAAGTCTTTCTTTGCAAGGCCTTGATACTCTTACACAAACTCAAGTTGAAGCATTTTAATAAAGAAAATATCAGTACAACGACTTGTTGATAATCCTTGTCAGCACTAGCTTGAGTTCACTACTTACCAAGAGGAGCTTTAGCCAACTCATAATTGCGTAGCACAAAGCTCCTCTGTGGTTTTGTAAACTCACAATGAATTTGAGTCAAAGAAAGCCACTATGTTCATGGCTCAGAACAAGTTATATTCATTGCAAAATTCCATTCTTCCTTAATCTCGGGCTATTAATACCATCTTCTTCTACTTGATTACGATGTGTGTACTCTATATGTTGATAAAAAAAAGAAGCAAACCAATAAGGTCAGATGTGTTTTGTACTTTGTACTTTGCATATCATTTGCCATTGAGTTCATCATAGCCCATTTTAAAGGAACTTGTGTCTTTCACAACAAAGCTGGATTGCCTCAAAGAAATTTTATGTAAGAAAAACATTTTCATATACTCTTTCTCTCTTTGGAGTTCAATATTTTTGACTCGTATACCGTTAGCAACAATGGAACCCAAAAGACAACACATAAATTTTTTTAATGTGCTAAATATTGAAAAGCACTATTGCTAAATATTATGCAGTTCAATGTTGCCAAGTTAATATGCATGTTTATTAGGAATATAACACCCCATGGGATCACCATTTTTTATGCATTCAAACTCATGAAATTGACCAATAAGCTTTTCTTGGGAGTTCAATATTTTTGACTCATATACAAATAATCGAACCCAAAAGACAACACATTAATTTCTTTGATTACTGGAACCACAAAACAGCACAATAATTTTGTTTAATTAACAATATATGATAGGTTTAAGATTCTTGTGGGATGTAATATATGGTTGTAGGTTTTCTAGAGAATTTACCAGTGTTCGTCCTAAAGATGAAACCAGTTGAGGATTCAAAACATCAACCATTTTGGAAGATGAACACTATGGTAAATTCTCCTGAAAAATCTACAACCTAACAATAAATGGTTTTCTAATTCATCAAGAGGCGTGATATAAACAAAAGGTACAACATGACAGACTCAACATATATAGAAGAATGGCATCACATGATTGACAGGTTGTAGATTGATTAGCCAACCCACTATATGTGAAGCATCTCAAAGGCACAAAATCGAATTGCATATAACATACTATTTTAGGTTCTATATGTTTCACAATGGCATTTCCTCTATTTGAATCCTATGATAGATACAGTCAACCCTATAGGAAGACTTGATGCCTAATTTTGCCCAAACAAGAATTCTTGCAAAATCTATTAAATTTTTCAAAATGATATGCTGACTAGAATATGGGCTAGAGTTTTCTATAATGTGACCATAACAGATCAAGGCACTAGTATTCTTCCCTTGTTAATAAAAAAAATCCAAAATTGTTCTCTTTTTTACCCCATTTTGTTTCATTCTACAATCTAGAATTTACCAGAAAAATTTACTCGATATTAGAGTCTGTTTGAACCTTAAGGCCCAAAAATATATATCATAAACTTGGCTCTACTTCCCTCAACCAAATCATGTGAGATTGATGTAAAAGTCCTAGGACATTTTTCTTGTAGAGCCCTTGAAGTGTGCTTTGTTTAAAGATCTTAATAGGGAAAAGATGGTAAAATTTATAAACCATGAGGGTTAC
Source organism: Pinus taeda (assembly GCA_000404065.3). Taxonomy (NCBI): domain Eukaryota; kingdom Viridiplantae; phylum Streptophyta; class Pinopsida; order Pinales; family Pinaceae; genus Pinus; species Pinus taeda. The sequence continues at coordinate 48,125 of APFE031657031.1, read as the reverse complement.
TCATCCACTTGGTGAATAAATTTCACTTATAAAAGTTCCCTACTTATCAATAATCACAGAAATAGACTTTACATTATCAATGCCAATGAAAAGCTAATAAGCATTGCACAAATTTGGGTTCCATAAATGCTTGCTATCTCTTCTTAGCGATATGTTATATAATTATTTATGTTTTCATGGAATTTTTGCATAATTAATTATAAGTGTCATACTATGGTTTGTTAATATTTTGAACAATTTTTTAAGTAAAATGATTAAATTGGTTTAGATGTACACTCCAACATGCAAATGAAAAAAATAAAACTAATTAGGTCACACATAAAGCTAATGGCATTTCTATATTCTTGCAAAACTAAAAATCAACGTGTATCATAGAGTTTACCAAAGAAAATTACCTTAAGATATTGAAAAGAGCATCTAGTCCACCAGGATTTGTCGTAAATCTCTATAAAGGAAGCCCAAAAATTGTAAAACCAAGGTACAAAGTACAAATTTCTTTTATCACAGTCCAACAAGATTCAAATAAATTACATGAAACACCATTTAAAGAATTTGTATCCCAAACAAAATGGGTAACTACAAAGA
>APFE031657031.1:10563-46988 GCA_000404065.3 Pinus taeda | reverse complement strand
TATTTCTCATAAAATGTAATAAAGCATCTAACTTACTGAAGTTTTGATTTCAGATTGTCACTTTTATTCTCATAAAATGTAATAAAGCATCTAACTTACTGAAGTTTTGATTTCAGATTATCACTTTTCTTCTCATAAAATTTAATAAAGCTTCTAACTTACTGAAGTTTTGATTTCAAATTGTCACTTTTCTTCTCATAAAATGTAAGAAAAGCATCTAACTTATTGAAGTTTTGATTTCAGATTATCACTTTTTTTCAAGTTTTTATTTTTTAGTGTGAGGATGTATCTGGTCATTGAATACAATGGACCTCTATATTATAAAATCTAATATTAGTGCTAGTGTGGACTAAGGATGGAATGCATTCTTCGGTTTGGAAGTGGATCCTGCCTTTCACGATGGGAATGGATAGTGTATTGGTAGAAAAATGGTTATTCATTATGATATAAATGTATTTTTTGATTTCCGGTGGGTGTCATTCTAACAATTTTAAATTCAAACTATGGGGCATCACCCCCGCTTCATTGCCAAACCTAAAAAGGTTCTTGTGTCTAGAGAGTTTATAAGTTCTAGAGAGAGAAACATTTGTTAGGATGCTTGTTATCATGCAAGAGACAAGTTATATGGTACTAAAATTTCTTCCTTGAGGTTAAGAAGATATTTGTAAATACGATATTTGAAGCTCCATGCCCAAGATATTTTAAAGAAGACGTATAAGCATCAAATGCCACCATTCTAGAATTGGAAGTAACAAAGGAATCTCAATTCTAAAAACATTTCATTTTTGAAGAACTTCCATAGTGATAGCAATAACATCTTGCAAAAGATCCTAACATGCACCCACAGAAACAAATCATTCAACAAGCAGATGTTAAGTGCTAGAATAATGCAAAAGATTTTGAGAGATGCTCTAAAAATGGTTTTGATCTGCCATGTTATAGTTGATGTACCTTGGTAATAATCAAGTAGAAGTCAAGTGGAGGCTTTCTTAGGTTAACACTATTGAGTTTTGGTATGAACTATGTAAAAATATTTAATCTTGCACATTTTTCTTGAAGATTTCACTTCTTTGATGATGAGTGAAATGTTAGCTCGAAACAAGTTAGATTAAAACATGTTCACAGTCCCAACTAAAAACTCAGATAAAAGTAGCAGTAGTTATATTAATAATAGTGTTGGTTACAATAATTAATCTTCACAAAGAGTTATATAAAGTTATGACCACTTGCTAAGATATACAAGAGAGTATATATACCTTGGCTCTCATTCTTAGTGACCATCCATCAGTTGTCCTATATGGATTAATAAAATAAAATTTTCAACTTTTGCTTTCTTTCCCATTGTATGGGACTTGCGAGTCTTGATGAAATGAGTGGTTGTGGACCTTGAAGGTAGACCATATTAAAAATTTATGTTTGTTAGAAGTTCAAGGTCTTTCGATTTTTTTTATTTGCGCAAATTTAATGCCATTGAATTTTAGGATGTAATTGAGTACATTGTGTGCAAGTTAACCATGCCGAGTGAAATATATGCCTAGTAAAGAAAGACTAGAAAAATAAAAACTTTCTCGTTTCGCTAAACATGTAGGATGTGAATATGTAATAAAGGGTATTCTAATTGAATCTCAAATATTGATTTAAATCATGGAAGGGATTTATCTGCTTGCAACTAGTGTTGACTGGAGCCAAAGTAATGGTCATCTTCTTCACAATTTTAACTGTTGAAATTTTGTTAAAATTGGCAACTAGGGCCAGATTCCACTTTCATAAGATCTCTTGAAGAACATAATTTTTCCATTGAATTCCTCTTTCTGAGAGAACCAAAATCGACCTAAATTTCATTGAATTTGGTTAAGAAAAAGTGTGTTTTTGAATTTATGTTTCTATCATAGAAATCATCAAGGTCGGACTCATCTATATGTCAGCTCAATAAGCCCAAAAGTTGCGTCTATTCAAACCCATTTAATTGTATATAAAGAGGTGTGTTTCAACCTCATTTGACATAACTCAAGGACTCTAATATATCTCTGAGGTAGCCGCAACTTGAAGGCGATAGGAGGACAATTATTGAGTATGTTTTCGGTGTGTTCTTCCTTCCATAGGTTCGATCTTGAAGTAATATGGCAGCCGCAGGTCAAGGCATAGAATTTTGGTGAGATTTCTTCTCTATTGAAGGAGCATAATAGGCTATAGTACAAGTAGACATGAAATCTTCATGGAGGATTTTTGTAGCACAGAACCTTAGATCAGGTTTGCCTAAGGAAGGACCGCAGCAAGAGTCTCAAGATCTGGGCTAATCTATAAGCCCTAACTGTAGATCTTCAACCTCAAAACTGATCAACTATTTGACCAAGCTTCACTTCTCAATTTAGGACTATCTTGGCATCTTTATAATCAGTAAAGGAAGCTTCCTGAAGCAAAGCAGGACCAAGCTCATTTTGGAGCCTACTGAGTTGCAACTTTGAATACTATTGTCTACTGGTTAGGGTAGAACTTGTCTGCTATTATTTGAAACAGAATTGTAAACGTGTCTGGGCTATATATTTGGCACATGGTTAGTGGTTCTAGTCATCATTTTGAAAAGTCAACCTTGACATTGATTGTACTCGCTTTCTCTCCTTCTCTGCTAAACATTTGATATTGATAATAAGAATATTTGATCAAGGGATTTTCCTTGGCTTATGTTGATTATTGGGTTCTCTTGTCTTGGCTTGTCTTTTGATTCGATCATATGTTCTTTCTCAAGTCGCTATCAATGTAATAATGATTCAATGCTAATGAAAGTGAAATGGAATAACAAATGGTCTAATATAGAATTTGAAGTATCTATCTTAAGCAAGAATATGTCATCCTAAACTCAACATGGTATCAAATCTCAGGTGATTACAGTCCCAAGCAAGAGCGAAAGAGAAAGCATGACTAAGTGAAGTTTGTTAATCAACAACATAAATAAGGATGAATTCATTGTTTTGGATCAAAAATCAAAGAAACCTTGTACAAGACCAAGTCTCCACAAGGTCTAACTTAGAGCTCCTTTCTCTTGAAGAATATGTATGGAAATATCCACAGTTGAGGTTGTAGATCTATGGTTTGTTAGATTTTCATAGAGGGATGAAAAGAAGGCCAATTTCATATTAGCATACCTAGAAACAAGTTCCTATTTCAAGTCAGGTTCCAATTGCATTTTTTTAGAGCATTCTGATAAAGTGAATGGTCCAAGACAGAGAATTTGATTATCATAAATATTTTTGGTCCTTGGATGCTAACGCACAACAACAAAATGTTTTCTTTTGTTTTTGTTCTAGACCAAGGAGCTATATATTTTCCAGACCTCTACTTTGCTGAGGTGTATTCCTTTCTCTTGCTGGTAAAGAACCGAAATATTTTGAGGATATCCTCTTGTATATCCCAGACTAAAAAAGATCAAGTGGTCCAATTTGGATATGGTCATCCTTGGGGTAGAAGAAAGAAGTATCATTGACAAGCCCCAATTAGGTCATCAATTGCAGATGTCCGAATTTTTATTTTTATTTTCCAGACCTAAAGACCTAAGACAGAGCATAATTCTCTTGTTTATGGGAAAATGTTCTGCAAGGTGAATAACAAAGTTTGTGTCTAATCTTTGTGTGTTTGGATATGAGAATATTCTACAGGTCTTGAAGGATCATTACAAGTCACTTAATCTAAGTCTCATCTTCTATAGGTTCAATGCAAGAGTATATATGACATCATTCTTGTCTAGTTGTGAAGGATCTGTCACAATTATTCTGTATTGTCTGGGTAGAAAATGTTTTAGGGCACAAATTTCGAAAAGAGCATCAAGTTTTAGGCCAATAAAAGGAATTCTCCAAGATTGGCCTTCATTGCATAATTTTTGATTGAGAAGGAGTGTGGAAAGTGATTATCTGCCTACAGAAAAGTAAGAGACATGTTGAAGTCATTCTCTTGAAACTTGAATAAGCAATTCCTAAAGAAAGCTATAATGCACTTTTGGTAGATGGAAAAATTGAAGGCTCATCTCAATGATTGTATATGTGTCCCTAATATGGCCTTTAGAGTAAATAGACTTAAAGGATAGTTGCAATATTATAGCTAATAGGACTTCATCAATATTTGCAGTGTTACTACAATAGGTCAAGCATCCTTTCACAGTAGTAAGGGAAGAGAAAATTCATCATTGCCCTACAGCAATTGCTTAAGAATATCAAGTTAGCACATCACCATTGTGATAGTAACCATTTTTATGACAGTAATCCTAAAGTTTTCATGATAGTCCACCTTTGGATCTAACTGAAGAATACCTGCGGTAAGGAAGTTCTAAAGATCATATTGTTCCACTAGCACAAATATCTTCTAGAGTTTGCTAGCACGGCAGTGAATGAGTGGTTTATAGATCAAGGCCATCAACCTGTAGAGATCCTAAAAGCATCAACCAACCTAATCCTTGTGATGTACTATTGATAGCAAGATGCTTCAAGTCTAAAAAGGATCATTACACTTGAGGTGTAATTATCATTAACGCATACAGAACATAGTATAGTAGGCAAGTTGTTTCAAATGCTTTTGATTAATATATAATTCTAGACTAGAGCCTTTAAGCTTAGAGATGTTAGAGGCTCCACTAGGAGTGTTCATGACAATAATCAAGAAAATATCTTTGACTTTAATGTCTATAAGAACTTTATGAGTTAAGAAATCAACAAAATGTTTTTAAACAAAGAAGTGTAGGAGATATGGAAGAGCAACTACAATAGTCATTTAAAGCAATGATGGTGGTATTTGATGTAGTGAATTGTAGCAATAATCGAAGGAGAAATGATGGAGCATGGAAGAAAAAATTTACATCTTTATCTAGCAGTTGGAGGAATGGAAGTTTATGGAACACCTTTATATTGGCACCCTTGAGTATCCTTGGAAGTCTGGCAACTAGGAGAAAAAGTGCATGGCACTTTTGGAGATATTCCTTATAATGACCCTTATCAGCTTGAAAACGTATTAAATCCTATGTCTTGACAAGCATGATAAGAAAATGGAACTGCGAGGACCCTGATCTTGACATCCTGATTATGTTATTGAGCTACTTGATGCATTAAGCCAGGATCTTATAAAATCCAGACTTATGAATATGGATGCCTAGATATTATGGAATGGGTAATTTAATTCATTTGTCATCATCATCTAGAAAAGGAGTACAATGCAATTATTTCTTCATTTTGGTTGAAGAAGGACCATGATGATTCTACAAATATTTCTTTCTATTCTAAGGTAAGCTTCTTAGAAGTTTGTTGTTGCAGGTGCCTTATAGAAAGTCTCTTTCATAGGAATCTCATAAAGCAAGGCGTCAGAACACCCAGTAATATATCCCAATGACTCTTCCTACCTGATGTTTGTTGACAAAGACAAGTCATGGCAGCAAATTATGGTTGATGAATTTGTCACATGGACCTAAGGAAAAGGGTTAGGTTACAGATGGCTCGGTGATTATCCTTTGGAATGGTAACTTTCCCTATATTTAGAGGGAGTTATGGACAACCATGTTGATTATAAAGATGCAACTATTGATGATGTTTGGTTGATCATCCTATCATTTATCAATGTAAGAGGGAGTTTACCTTTAAATTCAAGATGAAATACCTATCCATGTTGCACTATTTTTTGCAATTGAAGGTCTAATGAGTTGGAAACGCTGCAAGTTTTCTTATGTATATCTTGTGGGATCCCTCGTATTCTTGATAAACACCGTATTAGTAATATGCCTCACTATGAAGGTTCTGAGTCGATCTATGGATAAAGCCTCATATATTGGATATTTTGATACTAGCTCGGTTAGCAGTGTGATGAATGGAAAAGCACATTTAGTGTTGTATCTCTTGATTTGGTTGCTCTGGAAGCACTATTGATTTTGGATGTATATAGGAGGAACGATGGCTTATTATGAAACCAGTTGGTTGAGGTAGCTCTTCAACGATCCATTTTAGTATGTACTAGTAACCACCATTGTATATTGCGATATTGTTTAGTGGGGTTCATTTTTCAGGGAATCAATGTTCCAAGGAAGCTCCAGGTATTAGGTACCACCTTATTTTGATATGTTAGATTGGAGAGCTACTAAGGTCCATCAGTGTTAGTTGGATGAGCATATTACTATCATCCTCTTGGTAAGGTAAAGATTATCTTTCTTTGGGGAGAGACTGGGAGTCATGGATAGACCCTACTATGAGGGTCATGGTTGAAAATTAAGCTCTGGGAGCTCCTGGGGTCCTAGGGCACTTATTGAGCTATGAGTGACCATAGGGTGAGTGGTTCACCTTCCCCTATTGGTACGTTGTGTACAGGGTGAGTGGTTCACCTTCCCTTGTGATATCCCATGGTGGTTGACATGTGTGTAGGGTGAGTGGTTTATCTTCCCCTACTGTTGATGACATATGCATTGGATGAGTGGTTCACCTTCTCCTATGGCATATGAGCAGAATTAGTGGTTCAACTTATCCTCTGGATACCCTAGTGAGAGATCCATATAGGCATCTGTTGACATGTTGGTGGGATGTGGTTCATCCTTTCCCCACATGTAGGATCCTTGCTCCCTACGATTTGTGGTTGACATGTCGGTGCAATGTGGTTCATCCTTTCCCCATGTGTAGGATCCTTCCTACTATTGTTGTTTTGCATGCATGTAGGATGTGGTTTATCCTTTTCCTACGATGATTGTGATACGTGTTTGTAGTATGCGGTTCATCCTTTCCATACGTGCGATTATGACATGTGTTTGTAGGATGTGGTTTCCCTTTTCCCTACAAGTGGTTGTGAGTAGGATGTGATATATTCTTTTCCCTGTTGATGTTCTTGCGTCATCCTACCCATGTAGCCTGAGACACATGGGACGTACGTCTCATCTAGCCAATGACTTGGCAAAAATGGTTTTCGACCATAGCACTACTGATGGACACATCTATTGTTGTACTCCCTATGTCTAGGATGAATGATGTTTCTTCAACTTCATCACCTGGGATCAAGTCCGATTGGAGTTCACCCTTTGGTTATATGGATTGAATTTTTTTAGTGGAGAGTGGCATGGTCTTGTGACTCACTCTCGATCGGTTCTTATTTATTAATCATATCAGTGTTCATCATAGCAGATCGGAGAAGAGATACTGATATGGTTCACGATGACACGATGGCATGATTGATATTGGATGCATTGGCAAGTGGAATTCTCCCTAGTTGAGAGGGAGTGTTAAAATTGAAAAATAGGGTCAAATTCCACGTTGGATAGGTCTCTTGAAGAAGATAATTATGGAATTGAATTCCTCTTTCCGAGAGGACCAAAATCGACTTAAATTTCATCGAATTTGGTTAAGGAAAAGTGTGTTTTTGAATTTATGTTTCTATCATATAAAATAATCAAGGTTGGCCTCACATATATGTTGGCTCAATAAGCTCAAAAGTCACGTCTCTTCAATGTTGGAAGGAAATGTAACTAGGCTAGGTTTTCATCAATGTAATTTTGATATTTGTACTTATTGAATAAAAGAGAAATTATTTTTCTATTATTTGTCAATGAGTTTCTTGCTCATTGAAAATAGGTCAAGCACATTTTGAAGTGCTTCTAGATAGTCAAAGTCAAATATAATTATGGTACGACCCTTTGAGGGCATGTTACATCATGTATGACATCACACAATGTCAAGGGAACACTGCCAAGCATGGTCAAATCCTCTCCTAGCATCAACGTGGTCCCCAAGCAGCAAAACGATGGGTAAAAATTGAATTATAATGAAAGATGTAAGTCAGTCTTAAAAGACAATCGGGTTGGTTTAAAGAGGAGGGACAAACCTCTATTTATAGTGGTTGTCCACTCATCATTCAATGTGAAACTTGGCTCTACAATCTAGAAGTAAAGAGAGACAAGAATGTTGAAATAGGAAGTCTACAAGAGCATCAAGACAAGAAGACAAAACAATGAAGGTACTGGATTGTCTTCTAGGGCATCAACAACCACACATGTGAGGAAGAAATGACCTGTCTATGGTTAATTATAGTAGGAAATCATAATAGAAATATCTCTATTTTTGGGCTAATACACAAGGTCTATTAGGCCTCCCCATCCAGCGAAAAGACAAGGAAAATAAAGTGAACAAAGGAGGATTTTTAGGGTTTTTGTCCACATGTGTGAAGACTTAAAAGGTAGATTGTTGTAGACTTGACCACAGACAAAGGCAACATATTGAGAGACCTCACTTGAATGTATAACAAGTTCTACAAGGTCTCCAAGGAAAGTGAAGAAGTTCCTCCTTATAGCGAAGAATAGAAACCCTAATATTCTAGGGTTTCCTCATTTAGAACAACGGAAAAGGAAAAAGTACTAAGGAGAAAAAGTGTCAGAAGACAGAGGTCCATGTGGCAGAACTTATAGTGAAGAAAGAAGAAGGATTTGACTTGTGCTTGGGGGATCCTATAGTCAAGGGTCTAGGGTTTGGTAGTTTTTCAAATAAGAAGCTTCAATAAGAGAAATCTTACAAAGGGTTTACCTCTCAAGAGTGGAGAGAGTTTGTCCCTAGCAAAGAGCCAAAATTTGTGTTCTTGCTATTTTGTTTTGGGAGAAGTTTGATGAATTACAAACATATGCACTAATAAGAAGAACAAGAAGCATTAGCTAAACTAGAAAAAGTAAAAAGACTTCACTTACTATTATCAAGTCACGAAGAATGATCACAATGCTACTTTTCCCTAGATTCTCTAATGTTCAACCCCATTGAATTGTATATAAATAAATGCCTTTCAATCTCATTTGACACAACTCAAGGGCTCTAATATATCTCTGAGCTAGCCGCAACTTGAACGAGCTAGGAGGACAAGTATTAGGTATGTTTTTGGTGCCTTCTTCCTTCCATAGGTTCAACCTTGAAGCAATATGGTAGCCACAAGTCAAGGCAGAGAATTTTGGTGAGCTTTCATCTCTATTGAAGGATGCATCTTCTTGTAATAATTTCACGAGAGCCGCAGGATTTGTGAGTCTTGGACATGGGGACAAAATGTTGTTCTAAGGAGTAGAACATGATGCAGTACAAGTATACATGAAACCTTGATGGAGGTTGTTTGTAGCACAAAACCTTAGATCAGGTTTGCCTCAAGGAAGGACTACAACAACTATCTCAAGATCTGGCCTAATCTACAAGCCCTAACTAAAGATCTTTGACCTCAGAACTTGTCAACACTTTGACTAGGCTTCAATACTCAATTTGGGACTGTCTTGGCCTCTTTATAATCAGCAAAGGAAGCTGCTTGATGTAAACTAGGACCGATCTCATTTTGGAACCTATTGAGTTGCAGGTTTGAATACTATTGTCTACTGGTTAGGGCAGAACTTGTCTGCTATGATTTGAATACATAATTGCAAACTTGTCTAGGTTGTATATTTGGCATGTCATCAGTGGTTCTAGTCATCATATTGGAAAGTCAACCTTGATATTGATTGTACTCTCTTTCTCTCTTTCTCTGTTGAACATTCGATATCGATAATAAGAATATTTGATCAAGGGTTTTCCCCATCTTGGGGTTTTTCCCTGGCTTGTGACAATTATTGTGTTCTCTTGTCTTTGCTTGTCTTCCGATTCAATCATATGTTCTTTCTTAAGTTGCTCTCAATGTGATAATGATTCAGTACTAATGAATGTTAAATGGACTAACAAATGGGCTAATATGAAATTTGAAGTATTTATATTAAGCAAGAACATGTTAGCCTAAACTCAACGAATTTCGATTTCCTTAAGGTTTTGGGGATCATTTTCTTTGATCTGGAAATAAAGCTCTCCATCAATTGAATCAAGGTAATATATAAGTATGGTTGCCTCTAGACTTTTAATATTTGCATGGTTATTTTTGCACAATCCGATTAAACCACTTATTAAACTCTTCTATAGTTTTAGTTTGATTTCCTTTAGAACTAATAAGAGCAACCAATAAGTATCTATTATCTTTTCATTCTCCATATTTCTCAAGGAAAGAATTTTGAAAGGGGGCATGCATTGAATTAATTATCAAGAAATCCTTTCCACCATTCCACAACACCATCCACAAGAGACAATGTAAACAAATTTGTGGTTACATCTAAGTGTCTTGCTCCTCCCATTTTAAATATCACACTCCTAATTTTGGCCAAAGATCCAAGACAAAAAGAACATTATTTTATTGGAATGTAGGAATGTTATCAATGGAATTTTCTAGAACTTGATGTGGAGGTTCATTAATTTGAGAGAATTGAAGTGGTTTGTAGATCATATAATCTTGATCCGAATATTTACAGTGCATTGTTGAACCTGGCTTATAGATATGGCAACAATGAAACAACTCATCCTTTAGAAGAAGTTGATCTTGGTCTTGCAAAAGACTGGAACCTCAAACAAACGTTTCTAGTCTTTGCTTAAGGATATGGCCTCAAAAAATGATGATCTTGCCCTGACTGAATAATCTGACCCCTTTGATAATAAATCCACCTCTAGATAGATTCAGCATCTTCAAAAATATGTCCACAATACTTGATGGGCTTGGCCTTCTAGTAATTGAGTTTGTCCTCCAGATATTTTTGGTAATCTTGAACAGTTTTTGCCTCCAATCCAAATGAACGCGATCTCCTAATAAATTTTCCCTTGGCTACAAATAGAAATGATGTTAAGGGGACCTTTGATTAGCTGAAGAGTAGTGAGGCATTGTAGTGCACTGACCCTAGCTACCTGGTTAGGCCAGTTGAACCTGTGACTGTAGGAGTCTAAGGACTTGCCAGGGAGAGAGATTAGATTTTTTCTACTTACCTACCATTGTGGGTGCTTGGAACCCCAACATATGTGTCATATTTGCTCATCTTTCCTATTGAGGACACAAAGAAGGCATGCCTACTCTGCTAGGCTCATGTACCATCGAACACTAGATCGGTTGAGTATGATGAATATAGAGGGATGATTTTCAGTCACTTAGTTTAGATAAAAAGAAATGCATGACTTGGATTTTACCTTATAAAAGTGAGGTAGAGAATAATTATACCTACATAAACAAAGAGCTTGAAAGTAGGTAATGGGGGGGAAATGTCAACATCCATGAATTGTGAATTAGAGCAAAGATGTGAAGGTTTCAAAAAGTGAGGTAGTTCATTTAAAAGGAAAGATAAAGAGATGTCTTTCCCTCCTAATGGAAAATAAAACTTTTTCTTCCCAATGACATTTAATTTCATTTTTTTTTATATATATAAGGAATTCATTTCAATTTCAAAAATTTGAATAACATATATATAAGGAGTTCATGCTCTATTGTGTTCCAATATTTCCCCAAATCCTAAATACAACTCAGAATAGAAGTTAAAGAAAAGGGTGAAGAGATAGTTCCCAAAGGTAGCACCATCAAAGTAGTGGCTAAGTGGAGTTGTGGTTGATTATATTTGTGCTTTTTGGAAGACTAATCAATAATCATAGGAACAATCGCGGTGAGTTCGGGAGTTGAAGCCATCAGGATAGTAGGGGTAGCTGAGACAGTTACAGAAAGGACGGAAGGGGTCATCATCATCAAGACAAATCCTTTCTCTTTCATCTTGGGAGACAAGGCTTTTACTTTCCTTTGATGCCATGGAACCCCAGTAAACAATTCATAGCATTGTGGTCATGCTTGTGACATCTAAGATATCTAAAGGGGACACCCTCATACTATAAATTATAAGGAGAGGTGATGCCTTGATGTTGGAGCTTCATTTCACCCCATAAGTGGTATGTGATATCCAAATTTACCAATACCCTCAGCACCCTCATCTTCACTGAGTCTTAGAAAGTGAGGTCGGCCTACAAGCATTCCCCTGACTTGTTTCCAGTTTCCCTAAGAGCCTACTCTAACCAGAATTATACTTTTAGTTTCAGAAGCTAAAACCATATAAGGGCCTTGTCTAGCCTCTATCCAAGTGGGATAAAAAAGAGGGGTCCAATGATTAAGCATGAAAGGGGTGGGTTCAATACTCCAAACCATATTCAAAGCCCAATGAACCTCTTTAGACTTGTTGAAAAAGAAAATGAGCCAACCTCTTACGGGTATCTGAAAGTTGGTAGTGAGTTGAATCACTAGTAGAAAATGAGTAATTAATTAGTAAAAAGATGACTAAAATTTGCATATAAATGACTATTTTTCGGTCGATGATCAATAGTAGCTAATTTACAGTATCTTATAATGCGACAAATTTTTAGTTGTTTTTAGCTTAGTCATTAATTGGTTGTCTCGATTTTATTGTCTAGTAATACATTTAGTCATTAATTTAGACATTAATTTAGTCATTAATTTAATCATTGATTTGGTCATTAATTTAGTCGTTGATTTGGTCATTAATTGTCACAATTAGTGACTATATATACAACAAATATATTACTAAAAGATCACTCGAAAAAACCAATTAATAACCAAATAAATATGACCAAAATGTTAGTCATGTTATAAGATACTGTAAATTAGATACTAATAGTCATATATATGCAAATTTTAGTCATCGTTTTAAACCAATTAATGACGAAAGATATATGACTAAATTTTAGTCGTGTTATAAGATATTGTAAATTAGCTACTAATAGTCGCGTATATGCAAAATTTAGTCATCATCTGTAATCACAAATTTATCATTTGCATTAGTCATTTATATTTTTTGGTAGCATCATATTCATTATATAAATCACTACTTTAGTAGTTTATATTCATTTCATTTATTTTTATTAACAATCGTTATAAGCAACTAATTTAGTCATATATTCATTTTATGTGTCCATCATTAATAAGCATAAACTACTAATTTATTAGTTTTAGATTGATTTTATGTTTTCATTATTAATCAACATAAATTAATTAGTATGATTTTGCAAACAAATAAAAAAAAAATAACATACAATGTACATGCTCATATAATATGAAAACGCAAAGTTACATATGTTAATTACAATACTAAGTAATATCGATGGAAACTATAAATAATTCCAACCACATAAAGTATATTATATAAAATGTCAAGTATTACAATATGAGTTTCCAACTTAATATTGGTTGGAGTACAATTTACACATGAAATATTGTTTAATCACTTCAAAACATTATCATTGTGTTGCCAAGGCATTGCAGGTGAATTCACCAACTCTAAAAATTTTACCATTAGTCTTTATGTGTGTCTTATGCGGGATATTGGCTCTATGGGTACCACTAGACCCATGCTCTTCTCTTGTTCTTTAATTTTCATTTTGTCGTTCTAGTGTTATTGTTATGCTTTTTCTTCAATCCCTAATTCTTACCATCAACAGTGATTTCCTTTCTTGAAAAAAAAGATACATTGCGAAGTATAAAACATGAAAGTCGATGAATACGATATATACCTCAACATTAGCAATATTGTTAATGTCATTTTTTCCCATAAAAGCAAGAAACTCGAACAAGTTTTCTTTAGTTGGGCAATAATGGCCACTATGTGGCGAGATGACCTATATAGACAAAGAAAATAAATTGTCACCATAGAATAAATTTTGTACCTACTATGTTCTCAGTGTACAACATTTGTTCATGAAACGTTATCTTCAACTAAAGTAATAAATGCAAATAGACGCAGATATTTCTATCCCAATATTTTGAATTCCCATGCTTATGGTACATTGCAATTTTGATTTCCTCCAACATAATCAAACACATCGGAGCTAGCACTTTCTATTAAGAATGTTTCATGCTTCACTTTTGTAGCTATATCGTTTCCTCTATTTATCTTTAAGAAGTAGTGACACTTCAAAAATAAAAATGGTCAATAGAAATCTAATGGGTCGAGCAAAGTATTGCTGACACAAGATTAAAACAATAAAGTAGAAAATAATAAGACTAAACTTTATAAATTGCGATACTAACTGGGAATATAGCTTCAACATAGTAATCTTCAATTGTCAACATACCATTCCAAGAGAAAATGAATCCAATTCCCAGAAGCCAACAAATTATGCATGCCCCTTGTTTTCCCTATAATTAATTGAGAAAGATTAGCACATGCAATTTCCATTTAAAATCTCTAAAATAATTATATAAATATTCAAAGAAAACTTAATGTTACTCATTCATTTTTCTCTAATGCACACAAAACTGAATATGCTAACATGTTTTCGAGCTGGAGAGTTATGTAATTCATTTGTCCAAAATCATTGCTTATTGTCATGACTATTTTTTTTAATGATCATGGAATGGGCCTATATAATATTTGACCAAAAAACATATTTTTCAAAATATATTCCATTTTTCTAATTCAAAGCTAAATTTTCTTCCAATTTATGGCGTTCAAACAAATGAAAATGTTTTTCCTTTAAAAAGTCATTGTTGGAATATATTACTAAATGAGTAGATACGTAATGAAGTTATTTGTGGTGGAGTACTAATAAATCACAAATACATGCAAGAAACAACACCACTATGTCCTAGGCATGCCAAGTCTTTATCCTCTTGGGTTATAAATATTACTTCATGAAAACAACATATTTGACAGAGAACTTTTCTAAAACTAACCAATGCCAGTGTATCCAACAACAACGACATTTCTATTGGCATGCCCTCAAAATGTGTGGAAGTATCAAACACGTGTCCTGCACTTCCCTATACACACTCCAGAGGCCCTCAAGTTCGATACTCTTACAAGTACTACTACAAAGTTCTAGCTCTAAAGGCACTCAGATTTGAAATAGATGAATGTATTGTATCTTGGTTCTAATTGATAGACACAGTGATTGAAGCATCCACTAATCCTAAGCTCGATTATATGTCTCTATGAAATGGCATTAAGGAAAATGTTTCTATAAAGATTTAGGTCCAACTCAACATGGACAAAGAAACAAGGTCTATCAAGAATTGGTCATTATTCTTGATCATTTGTGTGTACTACCATGCATAGAGAAATACATAAACAAATATGATGAATCCTAAATAAATACAATTTGGTCATCTCCCTCCACTTCAAAATTATACCTTGTAAAGTTGTGATCGCAAAGAAGAATGATAAGGAAAGAAAAGTGCTTGCTTCTAGAAATGAAAATGATATCAAAATGAAAAAAATATTTTCAATTGAACCTGGAGGTAAAAGAATAACTTATTGGTCTAAATGTTGAAACTGCAAACCCAATTTTTTTCAATGTTTTGGATGCCCACAGCAAAAATCCATTACTACCCTATGAATCTCTAACTCAACAAATAAATAACAATTTCCAAGCATATAACTTCAAAAAAGTACCCTCTAAATCTATTGCAGTTGTCCACATTTTTGGACATACGTTAGGCTTTGAATTGGTGAATAATTTAGTTTCTATGTATTTGGCTTAAAATGGCATCAAATCAATGTTAACACCATAAAATAGCCCATGGACAAGGAAATTTTAGACGTTCTTGCGTAAGAACCGACACCCCAGAGTATTTCCCCTCTAAGAAGGACATCTCTCAAATGTCCCCTATTTGGAAGAGATGCCCTAAGACATGGAGGGCATCACCAACATCCTCTTGAGTGTCCACTCATATATAAAATGTAACAAGGAAGAACAATTTTTGGGCCACGTCCCTTTAACTCGTGTAGTATAGACAAAAAACCATAGACAAGCATAAAAATTAAGATATTGTGCAAAAGTTGCCTAGTCTTATAATCTAAAATTGATGAGAAAATGACAATAAATTACCTATCAAGTATCCATGCATCCATATGATATCACAAATTCCAAATATAATTCCCCATAGCTGCATTGCAGGGCTTCTGTGTGCTTTCAAATTTTATTACATTCATAGGATAAGCCATATGAATTCTAGGTGATTTTCAATTATCTCTCTTCAGTGATATCCACTCTTGAAGCTAACCTGGGCCTGCATAAATTCAAGGAAATACCATGTATGTACCATTACTGAATCAATGATTTCCACTTAAAAAATAACTCATAAATAAAACTGTAAATAAAGAAACAATTTATGGGCCACTTCCCTTTAACTCATGCAATATAAACAACAAGCCATAGACAAGCATAAAATTAAGATATTGTGCAAAATTTGGTTGGTGTTCTAATCTAAATTTGATGTGATAAAATGACGAGATTACCAGTGAAATATCCCTGCATCCACACGATTTCACACATTACAAATATAAGTAACCATAGCTTCTCTATAGTGCTTCTGTGTGCATTCAAATTTTATACAGTCACAGGATGAGCCATATGAATTATCGGTGCATTTCCATTATCTCTCTTCAATAGTATCCACTCTTGAAGCTAACCTAGGTCTACATAAATTGAAGGACATGCCATAAATCATATCTTGTATTCTTCCATTATTAAATTAATGATTTCAACCATCCAAGGTTGGAAGGAAGAAACTCTAATTTGGTCTCCGGCCACTTCTATGGGACTGGGAGTCAACTAATAACTTTGTAGTGGCCATGCATTCATCATAGAACAGGCATGTGAAACATTCATTGATCACTATTGATAAGGAATTCAAATGGATTCCATAGTAATGACATAACATGAACAACATAGTTAATGCAATATAACAAAACTATCAAAAATGTTGATTTAAAGAAAACCAATTCTCAACTTGAAACAAAATGAAATATATGATAGTTTACATTGATCCTAAATTGCAATAACTTCAAAGTTACATTAGACATTCACATTGAATTCGGGAACCTATTACCAAATTTTTTGGATCATTAAGCAGTTTTGTTCCAACTATAGTTGGAGCTGCAATTCACTCATGAAACCAATGGAGCATTAAACATCCACCAAGATTCCATTCTCATGTAATCTACCCTACAACCCCCTCAAAGTGCATGTGTCAAAAATAGATGATGCCAGTTGCAAATCCTGACAAATTTAGGAATAAGGGTTCCACATACTTGGATGGCATGTATCAAAAATAGATGAGACAAGTCCCACAATATTTTGGAAGGAGAGTCACACCTATTCACTGATGAAGCCAATGGAGCATTAAACATCCACCAAGGTTCCATTCTCATGCTATCTACCCTGCAACCCCCTTAAAGGGCATGTGCCAAAAACAGATGATGGCAGGTGCAAGTCCCATGAAATTTTGGCAGAAGAGTTCCACATCCTTAGATGGCACCTGTCAAAAACGGATAAGGCTGGGTGCAAGTCCCATGATCTTTTGGAAGGAGAGTCACACCCCAAACTTGACATTAAATACAAATTCGACCCATGCTATACAGTTCTTAATGAAGATTATAAAAAGAAGCCTAAGGAATAGGTGAAGACACAAGAGGGGACACAAAAAGAGAAGGTGATTTTCTCTAGTGCAAGTGGCTCAGTAGGCTGAAGTGCATAGGAGGAAAATCTTAGGAGGATTCGACGGTGTATCAAGAAGAAAAATTATTGGAGATTGGAGGGCCAAGTTCTTGGACAGAGTGGGAAGTCAATTTGATTGGAGAAATTGATTTGCGAGGGACGAATTTCCTAAGGCGCAATGACAGCTCAAAGGGAAGGCGCAATGTCAATTTGTTGGAAATTTGTTGGGCTAGAATACTTTAGGTCGAGTTCCTTCATAGGTTGATTTCATAGAGGCTAAATTACTTGGACCAAATTCATTGTATGTGGGCCAAGTTGAAAGTTCCAGTAAATGCATTTTTCCTTGTAATTTTTTGTGAGTTGAAAACCTTGATTTCCTAGATTAATGAATGGCAAAGAATTGTTGTAGGTAAATAAATTTGGGTTGGTATTAGAACTTTTAACACTTACCACTGTTTGAATTTCTCTCAAAACAAAAAATCAGCTTCTAATTGTTTGGTTCATAAAAATTGTATCAAAGCCACTTTCTTGTTCTCATGGGCAGTCACCAACTATGGCTTCTTTTTCAACATCTCATGGGGAAGATAATTAGAAAGCCAAAGATTGAATTATTAGTGGAAGAGGCCATAAGTATTCCCTTGGATGGAATCAGAGACCTCGTGAAACAAGTGAATTAATCCATTTATATATTAATTGTGGAAATGAGCAAAGGGAAGGGAAGAAGGAAGTAGTATTGACGAAGAAGATCAACTCAGACTCTTTGTCCACCCTTTGAATGGGCTCTCTTAATGCCATATCATGCCTATTATATAGGAAATTATGCTTTCCATGTCTGCCCTTACATGGGAAAGTTGAAGCGATCAATGCAACCATTCGTCAGCGGATTCTTTTTCGCTCTCCTCATTAGAAACATGGAGGAGCATTGTTGTACTGGGTGAATTGGCCCAAGCTCGAAGAAAAAGGCTAAATTACATGATAATGATTGAAATTTTTTATAGGAAACATTAAGGGGAGGAAGGTCTAACATGGGAGTCATCAAAATGAAGATAATTTAAAAGGAAATCATATTAATCAACCAACAACTACTTGATAGGATTACCATTCCCAAGTTTGATGTAGCCAATGAAAAGACTAAACCAACGGTTTGGATTTATATTTTGTTACATTTCCTTCAATCAAATCCTATGGAGGACTATTAGAAAATCCAATTTGCAACCCCACACTAGAAGTACCTACATTTTATTAGTGGAAAATGAAGGAACATGAAGGTGATCAACATGAAATTACTACTCGAGATGAATATGTCACTACTTTTTATCTGAAATTTTAGGCTTACATCAAATATGATTACTTCTCACCCTTCCAGAATACGAAGCAATAAGGCCCTATGACCTAGTACCCTAAGGAGTTTCACCAAGCTGTCCTACATATAGAAAATATTTCTCCTCCAAGTTTAATTGTTATGTATATTGCTGCACACAAGTGCTAGTCCCCTTGAAACATCCAGATGATTTCTAAAATAGATAGCAAAGGATGAGGAATAAATTACTTACATGGATAACAAAGATCAAAAAGAGATTCTAATAGTTTCCCTCATTTCCATACATGGGGTAACGCAATATCAAACATCGCAAGTAAGGGGCAAGGTCAAGGGGAGGACTCCAGTTGTGGTTATTGAGTTTGGCAGAACCCATAACTTTATAGATTCCAAGTTAGTATTATCAATGAAGTCAAAAGTCAATACATAGCCAAATTTCCAAGTTGGAGTAGCCAATGATGTTATGATGGAGTGCACATGAGTGGTTAAATCATTGAAAGTACAACTCAACAACTATGTACTAAGTTTGATATCTACATCGTGGCTTTAGTTGACATTGATGTGGTAATGAGTGTAGAGGTTGAAGACCTTTGCCAAAATTCCAAGAATTTGGATGAGTACATGGAATTTGAAGGAGGACACTAGCTGTGATTAGGTCGCAACATAATGCAAACAAGTTTATTTCCACAAAAAAAATGAAAAAAGTAGTTAAAAGTAACTTCTCTTTCATCCTTGAATGTAATTCCATGAAAGCTTTGCATGTCAAGGTACAGGAACAAAAACCAACAAAAAAAGGGGAAGAGAAAAGGTGGTTTAATGAATTTGTAGTTGTCTTCACAGATCTACTCCATGGGATATTGTTACCAACTCATGTGTATGAGATCTTGAGTGCTATATTAAAGAGGGGCTTAAGAGAGCCTTTTGGTAGAAGACTTGGTTTATGAGGGGACCTTTCTCTATTATTTGATGCAGTTTGGACTATAGGAAGTCATTTTGTACATTGTTCACATTTTTCATGGAAAATTCACATATTTGGAGGAATGATGACTTTGTTTGAGTAGCACCCTACACGCTACGAGGGAATCCAAGATAGACCCCTTGTTGGCATTATTACATAGGACGTCCCTATTTTTTGGCTTTTATTATAGGTAAAACAATAAAATAATTGGAAGCCCTCAGAATAAGGAAGACTAAATAAATTGGTAATGACACTTGGCACAAGAAGCATAACAATCCCCTATATCAACCCCTTTTCAAAGCATAACCACTCTTCGAGAGGGGTGCCCAACTTGGAGGAATGACACATCGCACGTTTGACTTGATCAAAGCATCTAAATCAATGAAATTGACCCATTGAAGTGAAGTTCCCTAATATTGAGGGTTTTTAAGGCATGCTCGTATTATTTTTTTCCAAAATGTAGTTGCAAGGAGAGCCTATAAAAGATGGCTCACCACTTTAGCATTCATGATTGATGGTGGATAAAACTCTAGACTAGAGTGCTGGAACTTGAAGACATCTTTGGGGTAGTTCCAGAGCGCTGTCATGAAAATTTTCAAGGCTGTTGTATCACATTGTAAGGCCAATTATATTGTTGTTTCAGTGTTTATTTCAACATGGAAAAGGCTGAAAGTGTGATGTTTTGTCCACTTGAAGCCATTTTTAATTTCAGATTTGAAAATGTGCATTATGGGGCCCACTCTAGGCAAGTCTTTACGTCTTCAAATCCATATATACATTAGAAGATTTGAACATACTTTTCTGAAATAATTGACCATAAGTTATGGGTTTTATGTTATTTTGGATTTTTCTAGATTTTCTCATCAGTTGTGTGTGTGTGTGTGATTAGGGGTAACTAGGGAGGATGATAGTCCTTTTGTAGGTTCCAATTAGGTGTTTACACAACTGCACTGTTGTGATTGCTAATCTGAATATTGATACTGGGCTAATAAAGAAATTGAAGTAAAATTGGTCTAAAGCATAGAACATACCATTGTTGCCTAAAATTAACATCAACACTAATGTGATCTCATTCAGTGTGCCTCTTTCTGCTATGGAAAAGAATTGAGGTACTGTTGTTGCAAAGCCTGCTACACCTACGCTGAAGGAGAACATATCAGCAACAAGAGGAAAAAATAGCACTGTGTCTCTTAGAAAGCCACCCTATTAGGAGACATACTTCCTTGGAGCATTGACGCTCATGCAACATGAAAAATTAATGGGATTGAAATAGATTTTTGCATATGCAAAAGAAGAAATGAGTATTTATTTAACCAAAGTCATCATAGTAAATGCTTTACCTGGGATGATGGCTTCCTAATTTGTGAATGTTTCAAACCTCCATTTGTAGATCTAAGTATTGGTTTGCAATACGGAGATAAAGATTGGTTATCTATGCCAACCTCTAAAGTTTTAAGGTAGTGCACCTTGCAACATGGGCAAGGAACCCTTTACTAACCTTGCCCATCTTGTTCGGTCTCTTTGGTCTAAATGTCACCTTTGAGACTGAACTGGCCATGCATTTTGGGAGCATTACGAAAGTCACCATAGCTAAATCCTCCATGTCCCTCCCAAAATGAAATGTTTTGCTGCTTGGATCACGCTGTCTCCAAGGATGAGAAGTCGCCCAAACCCAATCAATGAGATGATGTTTGGGAACCCATTATCACTAGTCTTAAGTCCATTGTTCAAGGTTGGGGGCCACCCCCAAATGACAAAGAAGATCCTCTACCCAATAGTAGTGATTCCTACTATTGCATGAATTGACAAGTTAAGTGGGCTAGTTGGCCCTTCTTTAATTTCAATATATTTCATTTTAAAGTTTGTACTATACAGAATTTGTTATTTTTTGGCTTGTAAATTATCTAGATATCTAGGCTTCAGGGTCTCTTAGCTCTCTGTAGCTACTTAATGCAGCCCACATTTTTTTACAAAGTGCCTTGTCCATATTTTGATTCAGTTGTAGTCAAAGGAATCTTTAATAAAAAACAACTAAATACACCTTTAAGCTTTCCAATTTCCATAGAGTCCATATTTTGAATTTCAAGAAACTAAACTAGAAACATAAAAGGAGAAAATATTTTAGTGATGAAGCATAAGAAAAAATGCAAAGGAACATACAATAATGTCAATAAATAAAATCGACCGAAAACCAATAGGAAGGGCCAATATGACTACCCAAATTTTCCCGAAAATACTAATGGCGTGAACTGAATAGCTCGTGTAACATGATTGTATATCTCTCCTCTTGGCCTCCACCATCTGTATGCCTCAGTTTGAATAAAATATCAGGTAAGAACAAGGCAAATTAGTAAAAGGCTAAAACCTAAGGTGTCAAAAAATACAAAGGTTGTGGCATAGTAAGGTATCATTATATACTAATAATAAACATTAGAAGCAAAGAAAAAAGAAATTTTGAAAATTAAATGAGATAGCTCAAGGAAAAAACTTCAATAATTTAAATAAATGATTCTCACGTTCACCAACCTAACCAAAGTGAAACGCAAGGACTAAGGGACAACCAATTTCAATAGCCACATGGACAAATCCATGCTTCTTTCTCAAAAAATCAACCTGTGAAAAGGTAGTAATTTTAAAGTAAGTTCACCTATTCATATACTATTTCCTTGAAGAAAATGATACATTTGCATAGTGCCTAAGTGATATTTCTCTATAAACCATTGTTGCTAAGTTCCCACTAGCTCTCATGTTTCTCCCTGTTGATCTATTGTCTGTTTCACAAAGACAAAAGAGACAATTTATCGTTCAATAAAAATAGAACCTCAGAATCATTACCATAAAATGAACATTTAGTATTTACATAGACAGTGGAGAAGAACTGACCTCTCTACCATACTCCATATAAAATATATCTCGAACACCACCAGGAATAAAAATGCAACAAAAACCAGAGGTCAGATACTTAATAAAGTGCTTCCGAGAAGGAGCCACCAATCCCAACCAAGACCATATATGACGTAAGAGTGGTGTGTAGAAGATCTAACCAAATTAATCAAAAAATCATGAACCAGAGTACATCCATAGTGTTCTACATGACAGTCTCATCCATCCCTCACAATTTCTAACAAAATTTCATTATGATTAAGGAAGTTACCAAAACATAATGCTCATAGTTTAACGTCATGTGATGCTATTAATATTAGTACTTACAACACTAATTGCAAGAGCCTTGATCCTAGGCAGAGGCACATAACCAGTATGATTGCATAGGGGTACAATGTCGATTGGTAAAACTGAATGTGTTTCTACAGCAAACACTGTAGACAAAAGTCCATCTTAGAAAACAAAATATTTTCATCGATACAAAATATTGGGAAGATAAACTACAACAAGACTCATATCAAACTCCTCTTCTTACTATATTCCTCTTTCAAGCAAATGAATAGACAACTATGTTGCATGAAACTTCTAGGAACCTAGTGTTTCGAGCCGTAACCGTACCTGAAAGTCGACCAAAACTTGACCATCATGTAATCATGTATGAGAGTTAATATATACTTGGTTTTCCTTATAAATAGTCATCTATGGGCCTTATTCTCTTTTTTCATTCAAGATAATATGTTATTCACTTATTTATAACCTTTATATATATTATATATATATATTATATATATATATATATATATTATATATATAATATTATTATATATATATATATATAATATATATATCTAGACATTTATGACACTTTAGTTGATGTTTCAGTTGACATTTCCATTTTTTGGAGGTGGCATTTCTAAACGTACCCATTTGGAAACTCTGAAACATTTTGGCATTTCATGTAACTTAGCTAGATAGAAAATAAAGACAAAATTGATGATTTGTCACATTTGTGCCTGTTATTCAGCATAACTAGATACTCTGCCTTGAAATTTGATACACTGTTCGAATTTGTTTATTGTATTAATTTTATCTATGTTTATTATAGAACGTACAGGGTTTGTAAAAAAAGCAGTAGAAAAGTTGCACTAGTTATATTACAAGAATCCAAAGAGAGGTTTGTAGTGCATGACTGAATAAATGCAGTGATGGAGATAATAGAGAAACTACTTACCCAGCTTCGACACCAAGTTTAGAAGTGATTTCATTTGGTTCAGAACCTTCGAAGACCTAAAAGTAGTATTAGTCATTTACATTTTCTCTTCCTTAAATTAATGCAAAAATTGCACAAAGATAATAAATTTCCCAAAAGACACATTTAACATCCCGGTTGGAAGCTGGTTACTGAGCCAATACGTTAGACCTTCCATCACATGTCTAAAGCTCAATGTGATATCACAGTGGATTCAGAGAAATCAAATACCTATATCCTACATTAAATCATTTGACCGAAATAATGACAAATGTTTTAAGAAGCATGAAGTCAATAGCTATAACTTCGATGAATGATATCTTCCATAGGCATAGAACATTCGTAAGGCTCAGTTCTCAAATGGATTCCATATTAATGACATAACCTGAACAACATAGCTAATGCCATATAACAAAACTATCAAAAATGCCGATTGAAAGAAAACCAATTCTCAACTTCAGAAAAAATCAAATCTATGATAGATGACATTGATCCTAAATTGCAATAACTTCAATGTTACATCAAACATTTGCATTGAAATAGGGAACCTATTACCAAAAATTCCTAATCATTGAACAATTTTGCTCAAACTATAGTTGAAGTTGCAATTCACTAATGAAACTAATGGAGCATTAAACATCCAGCAAGATTCCATTCTCATGTTGTATGCCCTACAGCCCCCTCAAAGTGCATGTGCCAAAAAAAAATGATACCAGGTGCAAGTATTGGAAAATTTAGGAAGAAGGGTTCCACATCCTTGGACGGTATGTATAAAAAACAGATGAGACAAGTCCCACAATATTTTGGAAGGAGTCACACATGTTCATTAATGAAGCCAATGGAGCATTAAACATCATGATGTCTACCCTACACCCCCCTCAAAGGGAATGTGCCAAAAGAAGATGATGGCAGGTGCAAGTCCAAGTAAATTTTGGCAGAAGAGTTCCACATCCTTGGATTGCATGTGTCAAAAATGGATGAGGCTAGGTGCAAGTCCCAGGATATTTTGGAAGGAGAGTCACACATCAAACTTGACATTAAAGACAAAGTCGACCCATGTTATATAGTGGAGACCCTAAACTTTGGAATGTTTTTCTTGAAGCTACTTCAAAAGAAAAGGGAAAGAAAATAGAAATGTCAATTGTACCAACTAGAAAAAAAAATCTTTGCCTATTACAACAAGATATAGAATACACCTCTAGGGCCATGGATTAGCTACAAGTTTAACACTTGCAATGATAATCAACCAGATTCCAAACCATGTAAGCATGCTACCCATGATAATGCGGGGAACAAAATATTTATAAATGTCAATCATGATATTTTGGTTGAAAAAATCTTATGAGACATTGATCATGATAATGCAAGAAAACTAATTCCAGTGACAATAAGCACTACTACTATGAGAAAAGGGGTGGCTAGAGGCATTTGGATCAAGCAAATGAAAGTTGTCAAGAGTTAGTGGATTACCTGAACCCATTTGAAATCCACACAGCAAATGTTCCTTCACATGGAAAATAAAAGAAGAAAACAATCCCTCATAATAGCATAGAAGCTTCACAAATTTATGGTAAGTGGTTCCTCTTTGAAAATCCTCTTTAGAATAAAAAATTCATCCAGTGTTCCATTTAGATTCAAAAAATTGCAATGCACAAACTTTATGGAGGGTAGATGACCACTTGAGAAGAGGTTATAAAATGTTCATCCTGGAAATGTTAATGCTACTCTTAGAAAAAGGGTGGCTAGAGGCATTTGGATCAAGCAAGTGAAAGTTGTCAAGAGTTAGTGGATTACCTAAACCTAGTTGACATCCACAGAGCAATGATTCCTTTGACTGGAAAACAAAATAAGCAAACAATCCCTCATAATAGCAAAGAAGCTTGATGTGATTCCTCTTTGACAACGTGGGTGGGTGAGGTGGACTCATAATTTACCAGGGGTATTCTTGCTCCCACCCATCCCTATGTTAGAAGCCCTATTAATTCTAGTCAGCAGTAAATGGCTCCTTGGCATTGCTAAGTCTACTGACCTCATTCTTGAAATAGGATTCCTTGCATTAGTGACATTAACTGATGCAAAAGGAGTTGTAATGTTCATGACTTCAACAAGGACATCCTAGAGCGTTTCCTCTCTAAGAAGGACATCTCTGAGATGTCCCCTATTTTGAAGAGATGCCCTAAGAGATGGAGTGCATCACTCACATCCTCCAGGGTTTCCACTCATATATAAAATATAACAAGGAAGAACAACTTTCGGGCCAGTTCCCTTTAACTCATGCAATATAGACAAAAACCCATAGACAAGCATAAAAATTAAGAGATTGTGCAAAAGTTGTTTGGTCCTCTAATATAAACTTGATGTGAGAAAATTACAAGAGATTACCCATCAAATATAGGACTACCTTAGTAGTTTTATTGATCCCTGAAAAACCTTAGCTTTGTTTAGTGCCAAAAGGCTTTAACAAGAACTTTTTTTTTTTTTTAATTCAAGTTGTGACCCTATCTTCTTTCAAATTTGTTATGGTCCTTGGTAAAGAGGAAAATATGCTAATTTTTAATATTGTAACTAAAACTGATTGTACTATGGACGATTTTTGTTTTTTAGTTTTGCTTAGGTATCAGGAGAATCAGTAGACCTGCCATTGGTCAACAATGAAGACTTGTGGTATGTCACTAAAGAGGCCTAGGGTTGAGTTAGAGGGACTCCCCCCACAATCCTGAGCCTATAAAAAATTTTCCCACAAGCCACACTAACCGGGTTAACTAAGTTTCGAACATGCACAAAGCTCCAATATTGGTCAACAAATGCTTTCTAGTGCATGATTTCCATAGTTTGGGCTAACCCTATGTGCTTTTGTGCCATGAATGTTAACATGATTGTTTGTTTCAAGTCTTTGGTTCACATCCTACATCCTTCTAATAATTTTTTTTTAACCCAAGGGACTAAAAACAAGCTAAAAAAAATCTTGTTATACCTTCTTCTCAAAATGGGGGTTTATAAAATTTTGCAAATATATTGAAAATCACATACATAATTACTTTGCATGGTTCATTCAAGTTATCAAGTTTCCTCAATAACACAATGCAAAACATCTTTCTTGTGATAAAAGTTACAAGACTCAATTGTTTAACATCAAATATGAAACTTGGCATCCTTAGCGAGATTTATTCTTCAATGTAAGTTGGACATCATAGAATTTGTAAGTTTAGGATCCCATGCATCCATATGATCTCACACATTCCAAATATAATTACCCATAGCTACGCTGTAATGCTTTTGTGTGCCTTCATATTTTATTATAGTCATAAGATGAGCCATATGAATTCTAGGTGCTTTTCAGTTATCTCCCTCCAACAGTATCCACTGTTGAAGCTAACCTCGGCCTGCATAAATTGAAGGACATACCATAAATCATATCATGTACGTACTATTATTAAAACAATTCTTTCCACTTAAAAAAGAACTCATAAAGGGAGCTATAAAATAAAGAAACATTTTTTGGGCCTCTCCCCTTTAACTCATGCAATATAGACAAAAGGAGATAGTCAGGCATCAAAATAATGAGAATGTGCAAAAGTTGGTTGGTGTTCTAATATAAACTTGATGTGAGAAAATGACAAGAGATTACCCATGAAATATCCATGCATCCATATGACCTCACACATTCCAAATATAATTACCATAGCAGCTCTGCAACACTTCTATGTGCATTCAAATTTTATAAAGTCATAGGATGAGCCATGTTATCACTCAGGTTGTCCCTAGGCTCCTGTAGGGATATGGCCGAGGTAACCGCAAACCAATCTTTGGACTGCAGGTTCTAGCCCACTTGCAATCAGAGAGGGCTCTCTCTTAATGATTTAACTTTGTTGATGATTTTTAGGCTAGCTTCTTGGTTCAGGGGTTTTGTTTGGGTTTGGATGGAAGGTAAATGCTTTCAGGCAAAGAGGCAATTCATGAAGTCATAAGTTTCAAACCATTGGGCATGGAGTCATGGGTTAGGATTACTAGTGCGTTTTCTTGGTCATAAGAGAAATATGGAGTAGGATAGCTGCACATAACACAATCTTCAAACTGAAGGATGAATGATATGTAAGGAATGAGAGGCACTTAAGAATCTCTCACTCAGCTTAACAGAGGGAAGGATGATCTCTATCTAAGGGCAATGAAGAATCCCTGGATAATAGTCATGCGTGAGAAGGTTAAGGCGAACATGAGCCATGCGGAATTCATATTTATGCCTAAACAGAGGAAAACATAAAGAAACAACAGAAATTGAGCATCAAGTGTATTCAAACAAATTATAAGCTATTCTTCTTTTCTGCTGTTTAGATGGTAACTTATGAAATGGAAAACAGAGGTAAGAAGCACTTATTGAATTACGTAACAGCACTAGAATTGCATAATCTCTCTTCAACCGGTAAACACAGTGAACAATCCATTCTCCAAAGCTCATAAGCAGTCTTTGATTATAGAAACTATCAGATATTACAGTGCGAGTCTCTCCTGGAGCAAAATCAGCTAAAGATAGTTTGCTGGCCACCAACCACCCAACCCCTAATACAATATTCAGGGCTGCTTTTATAGTGCAAATATATCAAACTATTTATTACAATTGACCTAAAACAGGTCTGAAAAAGGAGCTTTCTAAACCTAAAATTGTGCCAAAATTAAATGCAGGTAAATATATATTAAACTGTGTCATAGGTAGCTGGATCAAAAAGAGTGCAATGTGGCCCTTGGAGGCTCTATGTAGTACTGCTGGAATAACTATGCTTTGGGATCTGCAACTCTGTTCTGGAGTGAGTTAAATGTGCAATAACCGTGATCTGAGAGTTTTGAGTGGCCTCGCCCTTTTCTTTGACTTTGCTCGAAGGTATTTAATTTTCACCTGCTTTGGGCCGCTATTAAGATCTTCGCTGATACTCTTTGCCGCTACATTTATGGTCTCTGCCGCTTTCTGATACTCTTTAACATGCTTTCTCTCTGTAAATCTGATCTGATACTCTTTAATCTCTGTCTCTGGTCTCTTTTTGTCTTTGAATCGGTTTAATTGGGCAAAATCGGGCAATTTCGGGCTTTTTCGGTGCAAAACGGGCCAAGGAATCAAAATATTCCCTAAAGATTCCCCAATATCGCTCATTTCCCATAGTGATATGCGATTAGCGCGAAGCGCTAATCGCGCATCGAAAACTGCCTCTGTTTCTTGTTCCGGAGCTCTGAAGCTCGACTTTTGCGCTTGCGGGAATTTTTCGGTTTTCTGGCTGCTGACGTCAGCTGTACGGCGGATGACGTCAGCCAGGAGACCTGGCAACGTGACTCATATGTTAAAGCGATGTGATAAATTTCTTCCGATGCGATCGCAATATCGCATCGGCGGGGAATGAGAAGGTGTTTGTTTTGGAAATGCGATGCTTGCGACTGTCGATCGCCGATATCGCGAAATCGCATCGGGAAACAAGGTATGGGGCACACCAATGTGGTAAAAAATATTGTGATATGGCGATGCGAGATGGCTCACTAGGATCTGAAGGGTGTTAAGGAAATCGGCAAGGGATTATTGCGATCAGAAGGAGTGAGTATGTGCATTTAAGAGTGTTTGCGGCCTCAGAAGGGGTCCGATAACCTAAAAAGGGAGTTTATACTTTGGAAGGAGTCCATTGCATTAGAAGATGGTTTGAAGGGGCAGCATGAGGGTTCTTGCCAAGTTTCAGATAAACTGAGCAATTCACGCGGGTACTTATGGTTATTTTTCAACTAGGGGGAGGGGATATTTACATAAGGGGATTTAACTTCATAGTTTTAGTAGGGGGATGGGGAAAATATAGGGAGTTAAATAATAATGTCAGTAGTTAATATGGAGATGGTAAGAAAGCGCTAAGTTTAAGAGATCTTAGGCTTCGAAGGGGAGATAGAGTTGTGTAGAGAAAGTATAGATCCTCCTTGGGCGAAGCAGATCTTCACCCAGGCTAAATGACATGGAAAATGATGAAACTAAGAGATGTGAAGCAGATCTTGACCCCTTTTTTGGGAAATTAGTGAATGATTAGGGGAAGAGGAAGAAAGGGAAGTTAGTTATGCCTGATTTGAGCTTCTTCACATGAACTGCCTGATGACTGTGACCTGGATGGATGTAACGCTTGAAAAATGTGGAGCTGATCACAAATCAACCTTCAACAACCTCAAACTACCTACCCATCTTATTTTTCCTAACATTTTTTCTTCTTTTTGGTGCGGGTGCACTTAGACTTGCAGACCCAACATTTCAATTTTTTCTTTTTTTATGCTTTCCTATCTACAAACTACCCTTATTTCTTCCAAGGGACTAGATTAAGCAGTTGGGCTCCTTTGATTCTCTACCTATCTAAGAATCTGCCAAGATTAAGCTGTTTGGACAGATTTTCATTCTCTATATTCTAAAAAAGGAAATTGAAACCTAGGGAGACCAAGATTAGGCTGTTTGGACCTCCCTTTAACTGAAAACTGTACAAAAATGGAGTAAATCTTCAAAATCAGCCTGCAGAAGATGGACTTTGAGTAGCCTTCTTTCCTTGGTGACTGTTTAGCAAATATGGAGCATTGCAGCATGCAAAGTATGACATATTTGGTCTATAAAAATGTCAATCATGAAATATGAGTGACCTGCTGCAGTAGGAGGCTAACAGTGGCTCCACTTGGGGATGGATTTTCCTTATGAGAAGCCAAGAACAGCAGGTCAGATTGCCTTGATTCTTCTGTTATTGCTCTGCTTTGAACTTCTTCGTTCTGACTGTTGGATTGATTTGAAGCTTTGGACCGGTAACAGCTCTTTCATTCACTTCTGCTGCTGTTAAACTGTAAAGCACTGCCTACTTTCTTCTACGTGCTTTAATATTATGGATTCTTGCAAAAATAAAATCAAAACGCTGATATATACAAACATTCTATGTACAAAAAATAACACCGCCTGTTCTTTTCAATCAAAAGGATCATTGTAGTGCTTTAGCATTCGGCCATTGATAGGACCTTCTTCAGCTGTGCTGCTGTCTAGAGATATGAGAAAATAGGTATTATTGCCTTGCACAGTGCTGATGATGTATGGACCTTTCCAGAGAAAATCGAATTTTGCATGTTTTCCCTTATCCTCTCTTCATGAATCCCATCTTAGAACTTTGCTGCCTACCCAGAAATCCTCTACTTTAGCCTTCTTATCAAACATATTTTTGAGTTTTTCTTGCAGTATTTGAGCTCTATCAAAGACTTTCTCTCTGGTTTGCTGAAGATGAATGGTTTGATTAATTCTTCTCTGCATGTCGTTTGGTTCAGCCTGAATCCCCTGCAACAATTTAATAGTAGGAATACCCAAAGATGAAGGAAATTTGGCTTCCATGCCATATACTAATTCATAAGGGCTCATCCCAATGGATTTCTTGGTAGAAAGTCTGTCTGCCCACAGCGCATTTGTGAGCTTCCTATGCCAGTTCTTTTTGTTTTCCTCCAGCAATTTCTTTATGATATTGATGAGGCTCTTGTTGGACGATTCGGCCAAGCCATTACCTTGAGGGTAGTAAGCTGTGGAGTGGCCTAAGGTAATGTGGTATTTATGGAAGAGGTTGATCATCTTTTTGGATTTGAAAGCAGCAATGTTATCAGTGATAATTTTCTCGGGGCAGCCGAATCTGGAAAGGATATTGCTCTCAAGGAATTGGATAATGGTGGAGTCGTTGGCTTATTTACATTGGATGGCTTCAATCCACTTGGTAAAATAATCGGTGGCTGTTAGAATCCACTTATGTTGACCTGAAGAAGAGGGATGAATTTATCCAATGAAGTCAAGACCCCATTGTTGAAAAGGTTTCTCGGTTGAAATGGGCTTAAGGGGTAAGGGCAGTAATTTTCTTTTCCCTTCAAAGATTTGGCATTTGTGACATGAGACAACAAACTTTTTTACGTCTGCAAATGGAGAGGGATAGTAATAACCAGCTCTTAAGATCTTGTCAGCTGTGGACTTCCAATATAAGTGTCCTCCACAGTCCTCTGCATGGAATTCTTTTATGATGCTATTAGTTTCATTCATAGTTAAACAATTAAGCAAAATACCTTCATGATTTTTCCAAAACAAAGCACCATATATAACACAAAATTTTGATGATTTCATCTTTAAAAATCTTTTCTTGGTTCTGGAAAATCTTGGGGGAGCACACAGGTTTAACAATACAAAGCAAATATCAGCATACCATGGGGATTGCAAGAAGGTTTCACTAATCTGTGGAGTCGCCAGCTCCGGTTCATTGTCCATTTGATTAATGTCTAAGGCTTGGAAGTTTGTTTCGGACATTAGTTTGGCTAAACCTTGTCCTTTTATCAGCTTGGTGGGTTTTATTTCAATGTCGTATTCAAGGATGCTAGAAATCCACTTGCCTCTTTTGCCTTCTAGTCCCTCTTGAGTTAATATATCCTTTACAACAACGTTAGGTACATAGGCAATCACGTGGGAGTATAAGATGTAAATTCTAAAGTCTTTAATGGCTTTGACCAGGGCATAAGCATGCTTTTCCATAATCTGATATTTCAAGGGTGCATCTCTCAAATCTCGGCTAAAAAAGGCAATTGGCTTTTCGTTACCTTGATCATCTTTTTGTAACAGGATAGCAGCTATAGTGTGCTCAGATGCAAAGGAAAAAATGATAAAATCTTTGTCGAATCGAGGACTGGTGAGGACAGGCGTTTGAGTTAGGGCAGTCTTTATACTTTCAAAAGCCTACTTGGTTTCAAGAGACCATTTTACCTTGGCATCCTTCTTCAACATGTTGCTCAATAGCCTTATTAGCTCGGCTAGGTTTGGGATAAATCTCCTTAGAAAATTGATCTTTCCAAGGAATGCTTGTAGTTCTTTTATGTTTCTTGGATATGGGATTTGAAGGATAGCTTGAATTCTTTCCGGGTCAATTCGAATCCCATCTTTTGATATGATATGCCTTAGAAGCTTGCCTTCCTCAAGGGAAAACAGGGACTTCTTAGGATTCAAGGAAATGCCATATTTCCTGCATGTCATGAAAATTTGCCTTAAATGCTTAAGGTGCCCTTGGTCAGATTTGGAGAATGGGGTCAAGTCATCAAGGTAAACTATGAGGAAATCATGTATTTCTTTGGAAAATGCAATATCCATTGCCCTTTGAAAGGTAGCACCAGCGTTTTTCAGCCCGAAAGGCATTTTAACGTACTTGAATGTTCCCCACGGTGTGGTAAAGGTTGTCTTGTCTTGGTCGTCTGAGTGAACAAGTCTCTGATTGAATCCTGAAAATCCATCTAGTAAAGAAATTCTAGAGGAGCCCACTACTCTTTGCAAGATATGGTCCATTTTGGGCAAAGGGTAGTGGTCTTTTAGAGAGACCTGGTTTAAATCTCTCAAGTCTACACACAATCTTATCTCTCCTGTTTTTTTCCTAGTGGGAACTAAATAAGACACCCATTCAGAGAATCTGATGGGTGCAATGGTACTAGCTTCAAACATTCTCTTTATTTCTTTTTCAATCAAGGGAAGAAGCATGGGGTTGATTCTTCTAAGTTTCTTTTTGAACGGTTTTTGATTTGGTTTTAGGGGAATGGTATGTTGGATCACTGAGGTGTCATAGGACTTCAAGTCCTCATAACTCCAAGAAAATACGTCTTGGAATTCTTTGAACAAATCCACATATTTCAGTTTTTTATCAGGGGGCAGATTTTTGGACAACTTAATCATTATGGGATTCTCTGATGTTCCTATGTTGTGTTCTTCTATGGCAGCATTCATAGGTTCCATCTTTGGCGTTTTGGGCACGTCATTGTCGTCAAAAATGTCTTCCAATGGAGTAAGGCCGGCAGGTAGAATATTACTCTTTAGATCAATAAACTCATCCTCTGCTTTGGCTGTTTCCTCTAGACAGATTTGTTTGAGCTGTCCTATGTTTGTATTGTTAAAAACAATTGGGTTAAGGATTTGTTTAGCTCTTGCAGCTGTTACAATCAGGTGATTTTCCTCTGCTAGCTGTTGTGAGTCGGTCTCGGCATCCATGTCAATGTTTGTGTTGGAAAATTCATCCTCCAGAGTTAGGAAACTGTTAATCTGGGTATCATTTTGAAATACCTGCCAATCCTTGACATTGTTAGGGATCGAAGGTCTGTGTTTTATTTCAGCGGTGAAACGGTGATTTGGTTCAAAGGGAAGCTTGCATGTGCTAGCAAAGGTGGCTAGACTATGGGCATGAATATTATGATCTCTTGCAATTTTGGCAAGCCTGAATTCACTGAAGGAATTGAGTAATTCGGTGGCAGCAGCTCTGTAAGCTCTCATTCTACTATCATTAGTGACAAAGTTACCTTTCATTTGTTGTATAATCAAGTCAGAGTCACCTAGGATGGACACCTTAGTAGCTCCTAGGACTTTGAGTAACTTAAGGCCTAAGAGAAGAGCTTCATACTCTGCCATGTTGTTTGTACATCTGAAATTGAGTCTATAGGCATGGCCTTGTGCGTGGTTATCATGTGTATTGTAAATCCATACTCTGGCCCCTGCTCCTAACTTGTTAACTGAACCATCAAACTCCAAATACCATGTGACTTCTTGTTTGAGGTTTGTATTGAGAGTTTCAGTTGTTGAGGATTGGTCAGACTACAATTTTTGTTTCGGGGTTTCTTCTTGTTGTTTTGTTGGTTGCCTTGGCTGTTGAGACAATTTCATGGGTATTGGCAACTGATTCCTCATTGATGTACGTTCCTTGCTTCCAAAGATAACGGCTTATCATCAGTTGGAGGGCTGGTGTTGTCATTAAATAAAATAAAAGAATCCATATCGGAATGGATTGAGTATATTGGAAAATTTTGGGGCTTTTCCTCACTACTTACCACATACTTCATTAATGTTTCTCTATATAGTCTCTTTGGTTGCCCAAAGAAAGATATAGTGGCATAAGAGAGGTCATGTTGAAGGGATCCTTGTAGTTTTGCTCCCCAAGATCTGGATAGGAGCATGCCATACTTCGTGGGAATGTCAGCAACTACTACGTCCATTAATATTGTCTTGTTGGGAAATTGGACTAGAGAGACACAAAGGTCTTTGATCAAGCCTAAACATTTGACTTGACTTGAGTCAAAGGAATATAGATCTTTGTACGGTCTTGTGACATCAAGGTTCAACCTTTCCATTATAGCTTTGGGTATAAGGTTATGTGAGGCACCTGAGTCAAACATAACATTATGCAGTATTTTGTCATGTATGTGCAGACTGACATAGAAAAGTGGAACAGGTCCATATGCTGACTTTCCGTTCACTTCTGGACCAAACAACAGCTCAGGGGTATCGTCTAAAACGTTCACATCATCCCTTACGTCTGGTAATTGAAGTGACCTTTGAATTTGTTGCCTATATACATCATGTTTGGAAAGTTCTGAGAGGGGAATGGATATCTTGAGTTTTCAATCTCTGCTTCTAAACTGAATGGTCTTTCCAACGAGCTCTTTATGTTGACAGCAGTCAATTTCTCTTTTTTAGGTGTTACATTGAAATTTGTCACCATGACTATCTACAGTTAATATGGCTCCATCAATAATCATATTATCCTCCTTGTCAAGCCTAATACCTCTGCTCTTCATGTCAAGCTTTAAAAAGGAGAGAAAGTCACTAAAAACATGTTTATCTCTAGGTACGCAGGTTCTCTCTACCTTGCCTGCGTGTACGCATCCCAAACTCATTGTACCTGCATACTTGTACGCTCTGTAAGTCAAGGGATGGGTGCGTACTCCTGTAAAGGTCAAAAGGCGCGAGTTTCATCTTTAAAAAAGTTACTTGTGGTCACTTCTAGAGCCTTCTAGAAGAGTGTTTGACGTGTATTGAGCGCCTCCAGATGGTTCATGCATCCCTATGATAGAGGAACTTATCCCATCAAGAGAGGAGCTACCCCATCCAAAAGAGGGAGTATCCCATTGATGTTGGAACTGAATAACTTCCTCTAGAACACTATACATACAGGCATTGGGCCAAGGGAGGGGAGGTTGAAAGCTGAACATTCCAAAGGGTAAATGCTGCTGGAATTAGGACTTCCATTGTTAACTTGTGAGGAGAGATTACCATCCTTTCTTGTTGCCATATTGGGAGTGGGTGAGCATGTCAAAGTAGAGGAAATCTCTTGTTGGACCCTGGGAGGAGCTTGCACAACACCAAGGCTCAGGTTGTAATGGTTCCTTTTTTGTTTCCTTAATACAAATAAGTCCATTCTTCTCAATGATTTGTTGTTAATGAATTATTTCATGTACTCCTTGGTCTATATGATGAATATGCTTTTTTCTATGAAATATTCAGGTGTTATGTAATCGTTTGTCTGTTAGTGTATGCAGGTCTTAAAGTGAAGGAGGAGCTCATCTGGATCAGCAAGGCTGGACTGCTACAACAAGCGTTGGACCTAAGGTAAGATCGGAAAACACTTGATCTCTCATAGAATAATGTTTGTTTAGAGAAGGATTGCTCTTGTTTGGTTTGTTTGTCACTAGAGAGTCTTAGACTCCTAGGGAGGTTAGGTTTGTCCGCAAAAATAACTCTTTCCACATGACAAATTGGCGACTCCGCTGGGGAATCCATTGATGTGATTGAATTTTCCTTTGAGCATTACTTTGATCTGAAAAGAGTCTTCTTTCTTTTGCTTTTTGGTTGCTTGACTGTGTTTTTGGGTGGCTTAGCTTAGGGTCGAGTTAGGA
>APFE031657030.1:0-18578 GCA_000404065.3 Pinus taeda | reverse complement strand
GCTACAAACCGGCCGGTTCCGTCCTAAACCGGCTGATTTTTCACCAGTTAGGGCAAATTTTGGGCGAAAGGGCAGGTCTGACCGAGTTTTTAGGCCAGTTCTGACCGGCGGCCTTGTTAACCGGCCGGTCAGACCGGTAACAGGTTTTTCTGAACGGTTTTAAAAACACTGCTACTATCTGACAGAAAAAATTTTTCAGGCTTTAAAGATCCGTTCCACACTTACGCTTCTGCATTTTTACATCGAACTAATTGACATGTGTGTTTTTGCCCCTGCAAATTAGGTGAAATTTCTGTGCACATTTTTTCACTTTCAACCGAGATTCTGTGCTTCTGTGAATACAGTTGGGTTATTCGTGGATGCCCATAAAAGCGTGTTTGTGGACCCTATGCATCAAATACCGTTTACTTTTTCTCTTCGCCTTAGTCTAAATTTTATGTTAGATCAAAGCTCAATCAAGGGAATCATAATCGGTGGGGGCCGAGGGAATTTTTTTTTTTTCCTCCTCAATATTCTCAGAAATCGATGATTAGACGAATATTTTCAATGCATGCAATTTTATGTAGGAGTAATTATTAAAAGTGGGAATTTTTGCACTTGTCAGATTTTGTCCAGATCAGCCGACATCTGCATTAAAATCCATGCCGGATTTCTTTGGTGTTCTCTGTGTCT
This sequence comes from Pinus taeda, assembly GCA_000404065.3. Classification (NCBI taxonomy): domain Eukaryota; kingdom Viridiplantae; phylum Streptophyta; class Pinopsida; order Pinales; family Pinaceae; genus Pinus; species Pinus taeda. The sequence goes on along the minus strand of APFE031657030.1, from coordinate 17,906 downwards.
TGGGAAACGTGCAGATGGCTTCGCTAACCAATTTGACGTTGGAAGGTAGTCAGTGCTTTAATGGCACAAATTATAACATCTGGAAACAGAGAATGTTGACCATTTTTTAATATAGGCGTCTTGATCAGCTCTTCCTGAACAAAGAGCTTCGTCTTGGTACAGCTGGCACTGAACAAGATAAGTTTGATGATCGAAATCGAGAGGTCGTTATGCTTCTCAAGCTCTCTGTGACTGATGATCAGTTACCACAGATTCCTTCTGGCAAGACAGCTGCCGAGATTTGGCAACATTTGAAGGAACTGCACAAGACATCTGACAAGAGCAGAGCTTTCTTTCTCAAGAAGCAGTGGTTCTCCATCATGATGGACAAATATATGTCTTTACAAGAACATCTTAACAAGATTAAAGACATTCGAGATTAGCTCGAAGCCATTGGTCGAACCATGGAGGAAGAAGATATGGTAGTCATCACTCTGAAAAGTCTACCAAAATCTTATGAGCACTTCATAGAAACACTCAACATTACCTCCACTAATGTTGATCTAAAGTTTCTGGAGTTATGCACCAAACTCATGCAGCAGGATCGTTGGAAACAACAGTTTGGTAGTGGTGTCTCATCAGTTATGCACCAAACTCATGCAGCAGGATCGTTGGAAACAATAGTTTGGTAGTGGTGCCTCATCAGCCTCTTCACAAAATGCTATTGCTGCCAAATATTAGTCCTTTCAGCAGAAAGGTTCTTCTTAGTTTTTTGATCCTACTAGGAAGAAAAATGTGCAGTGTAATTACTGTCACAAATTCGGCCACATGAAGAAAGATTGCCAACAAAGGATTGCTTCTGAACAAAAGAAACTGGGAGGGCCCCATCAGACAACGAATGTTGCAGAACATTCCGAGCAAACAGAATCTGCCTTTTACGCCTTTATGGCCAAAAGGTCTTCAGATCATGTCCCATCTTCGGCTTGGTACATTGACTCTAATGCATCACACCATTTCTCTCACAAGCGTGACTGGTTTATTGACTTCTCACCTTTCAATGATTTAGTAGTATTCGGCAGAGGTGAAGAGTACACAGTGGTTGGCAAAGGTACAGTTCAGATCCAATCTGGTGGGCACACACTCATCTTCCTGAATGTGTACTATGTTCTAGGTATGGAAATTAATATGTTGTCTGTTAGGCAGATTATGAGGAACTCTCCTCAGCTTGATGTAGTGTTCAGTGCGCACAAGTGCTCCATTATCGACAGGGACACTAGTCTTACGATTGTTGTTAGCCTAGAGGAACATGGTCTGTACAGGCTTCTTGACACTGGAGATTCTCTAGAAGGAGCTCTAGCAGCATGTGTTTCTCCCATCAGCACTCTATGGCATCAGCGATATGGGCATCTAAACATGCAATATCTCTCTCAGCTCTCTCAAGAGGGACTTGTGTCAGGGTTACCTGATATTCAGACTCAGCAGTTGGGAGTATGCGGCGCCTGTCAAGCTGGCAAGCAACATCGGTCTTCATTCACGGATGGAGAATCTTGGCGCGCATCTAAGGTACTCCAGTTAATTCATGCTAATATTTGTGGTCCTATGCATACATCTTCTATTACTGGTTGCAAATATTTTTTGCTTATTGTAGATGATTTCAGTAGAAAGATGTGGGTGTATTTTCTAAAAAATAAATCTGATGTATTTAGTATTTTTCAGAAGTTTAAATTCTTAGTTGAAAAAGAGTCTGGCTGTAATATCATAACTCTTAGGACAGATAACAGGGGGGGGGGTTTGTTCTTCTACTTTCTCCAACTTCTGTGATACTCATGGCATCAAACGTCAGTTAACTACACCCTACACTCCTCAGCAGAACAATGTTGTCGAACGTCGCAACCATACAGTTGTTGAAATGGCTTGTTCCATGTTACAACATAACAATGTTCCGAACAAATTCTAGGCTGAAGCAGTATTTACTATTGTCTATCTTCTTAACCGATCACCTACTCAGGCTGTTAAGGGGAAGACTCCTGAAGAGGCTTGGTCTGGCCATAAGCCTAAGATCAGTCACCTCAGTATTTGGCTCAGTTGCATATGTTTGGATTCCAGCTGCTAAGCACTCTAAGTTGGATTCCAAAAGCCAGAAACTCATGATGACAGGGTATAGTGATCATCACAAGGCCTATAGGTTGATAGATGTAGCCACTGGTCGTCTTAGCTTCAGTTGTGATGTAGTATTTGATGAAGACAGAGGATTCTTTCAGTCTCCTCCTTCTGAGCAGTGTTCTGAGGATCAGCCTCATAGTGTTCTTCTTCCGGTAGGTCCACCTGATGGGAGGGATGATGCAGCATCAATATTTGATGATGCACTACCTGAGCTTCCTCTAGAAAATAACCCTCCTCTTGCTACTCCTATTGTTCCTGAGCCTTCTCCATCTCCTCCTGATATTGGTTCCTCTACTCTCCGGCGTAAATGGTGAGCTAAAACCATTGGTGATCTTCGGGATAATGAGCTCCTTGAAGGTAGAACTTCTCGACATAAGAGCAAACAATAGTCTACAGTAAATTTTGCTCTTATGGCTAACCTGCACAGTATTTTTGAGGCTCAAACCTATTCAAAGGCTAAGGGTACACCTAAGTCGGAACAGGCTATGGAAGCTGAATTCCAAAACCTTTAGAAAAATCATACTTGGACCCTCTCTGATCTTCCTGCAGGGAAAAAGCCCATTAGCTGCAAATGGGTGTATAAAGTGAAATACAAAGCAGACAAAACCCTAGACAAGTATAAAGCTCGCCTTGTTGCTCAAGGGTTCTCATAGAAGGAAGGCATTGACTATGAGGAGACCTTTGCTCCTATAGCCAAGATGAGTACCATATGGCTTGTCCTTGCCTTAGTAGCTCAGTTCAATTGGAAAGTCCATCAGATGGATGTAAATAGTGCATTTCTGAATGGTGACTTACAGGAAGAAGTCTACATGACGCAGCCTCCAGGATTCAAGGTTGCTGGTCAAGAACAGAAAGTTTGTAGATTAGTCAAAGCACTCTATGGTCTAAAACAAGCTCCTCGGGCTTGGTACATGAAAATTGATCAATAACTCATAGATCATGCTTTTCAGCGGAGTCCATCTGATGCAAACCTATATATCAAGCATACTGGTGATGATATTCTGTTTGTGGTTGTCTATGGGGATGACCTTATCAATACTGGCAGCTCAACACATTTGATCCATGGGATCAAACAGGATTTGTGCAGCGCGCTTTTGATATGACAGATTTAGGACTTCTTCATTACTGTTTGGGGGTTGAAGTCTGGCAGACTGAGAACAACATCTTTCTCTCTCAGTCCAAGTATCCCAGAAATCTTGTGGACAGATTCAGAACACAAGATTGCAGACTTGCCACGACGCTGAATCTTGTGGACAAATTCAGCTCAGTCATCCTCCCCCCCTTGTGGATGAAACTTTATTTAGGCAATTAGTGGGCAACATCATCTACCTTACTGCCAGTAGACCTAACATCAGTTTTGCAGTGAGCTACATTTCCCGCTTCATGTCAGCTCCTAAGGCTGATCATTGGATAGCAGAGAAGCGTGTGTTGGGTTACGTGCGTGACACTCCTAATTATGGACTTCTGTACACTCGAAGTTCCGATCCTATACTCAATGGTTACACAGATTCTAACTAGGTCGGTTCGGTTGATGACCGTAAATCGTATGTGTTTAATCTAGGATCTAGTGCTATCACCTGGACTAGTAAGAAGTAGCAGGTAGTGGCTCTCTCCTCAACAGAAGCAGAGTATCAGGGAGCAATTAAGGCATCTTCTAAGGCAGTTTGGCTTCGACGTATGCTTGCGGATATGCATGTTTTCCAGACAGGTCCTACTCCCTTGTTTTGTGATAATCAGGGAGTGCTCAAACGTGCCAAGAATCCAGTGTTTCATGAACGAACAAAGCATGTAGAAACCCATTGTCACTACATTCGCCAGCTTGTTGAAGATGGATCCGTTCACTTGTGATATGTTCTCACAACAGAGCAGCCCGTCGACATCTTCACCAAACCTCATGGTCCTAATAAGTTTGTAAAATTCAAAGGGTCTATCGGTGTTGTAAATAGATTGAGCATTAAGGGAGGGCATTAGAATTTAGAATAAAGCTATTTAGTGTTTAATGCTCATTCTAATTAGTTGTTTATATTTTTATCTTTTTAGTAGTTTCTTAGAAGAAACTGATTGTTTCTATTTCCTAATAGAAACTTGATGTTTCTATCTCTGTAAATATCTTTGTATTACTTATTGAGCTTCATTTTGCTCATGTAAATCAATTCAATACATTCATTGATTAAGGTCAAGTCATTGGAGTGGTGGCAGATAAAAATAAAAAAGGGGACATAGTTTAAAATTTGATGCTAATAGAAGGCGTGCATTGCTAATAGTGGCTGCCACTTCCTTCTCTGTTGGCACAAAGAACCAAGATTTTGTTAAAATAGACTTTGATGTGCACTTAGTCCAGAGAGATTCAAATCCTGGTTAATCTTCAAAGACCAGATGCACAAGCACCCAGTCATCATCACACCATTTATTAAGCCTTATCATTCTAATTATCCTGATCATTCATTCTACTTTTCTTAATAGTTTTCTATTTAAAAATAAAACTGTTTCTTGAGTTATTTGTATTTGTCTAGTTTTAAAATTCCTTGTTTCCTTAAAGTATTACAGGTCATGTTTTCGTGTTGACCCCATTTTGGAAACCTGTTCCAGTTTCAAAGTTTCATGCAAGTTAGTAAAATATGTTGCTCTCGTGTGCAATGTTCTCCACATTTGGAAGCCAATCCTTCAACACAGTTCAAGCTAACTCTCCATCTACCTCTCATTTGCTTGTCTGGCATACCTCATTTTTTGTTGTCATCATAAACTCTTGTTCAGTTCACAATAAACATTTTTTATACTTTGAAAGAAATATTAGATTAGCATTGATTGATCAATGACCAATTATTCGAATGCAACCAACAACATTAGCATCGAACAATATCATCAAAACAGAAACCACTATAAGACACCTGGCAGCATACCAAAGAAAGAGAGAACTCAAAACCATATCAAAGCCAAGCAAAAAGAAATCAGAAATTTGACCCATACAATCTCTGTGTACAATAGGATGCAATCCAAATGATACCAAGAAACTCAAGGTGTAGAATTGCAGGCAAGAAAAGAAGAATCAATGCGGCAGTAGTTACTAGTGACACATTGTGATAAATAATTCATGGATAATTACAATGAATAAGAACCACAACCAAATCCATCTCATGTACAACACAGGTTACAGATAGGGTATGGATGACTTACAATGAAACAATATATAATAGCCAAAACTCAAATTGAAATCCTAAAAATATTTTCAAGACGGGTGGAAAAGAAATCTTTCTGCCATTGTGCTTAATGAAATTATGTCTATAGCAAAGCGAATGATTAGTCAGACAATAACACTATAACACTGCAAATAGGCAAACATATAAGCAAATTTGCAAGAATCCCAAATGGTCATTTATATTTCTCCGTAACAATATTAAAATTTAAGATGGTCCTCGTGTTAAAACACTCACCAGATTCTAATCCAACTCTCCCAGTCTCAGTGACCTGTTGATAGTACACTTTCTGCCATGCTGACAAATCACATTTCAAGGTGACTTGAATTTTACTAGGCAAGTATTTCTCCACCTCATCTTTTTTTCTTCTTAGTAGAAATGGTCTTATAACCTGAGCCAAAAGAGGCAACATGCATGATTAGAAACAAAAAGCATCAAACTATGTGAGAGCCAAAAGGCTCTAAACACCCTCAGAAACCAATCATTGTATAATGCTCCTGCAAATAGTTCATAGGTTACATAGAGATATTAGCACATGAGAAAAGAACCGATTTAGTAATTACTATCAACATCCTGCAATACAATTACTTACATGATGCAGTCGACGGATAACAAGCAGTTCCTCCTCTTCTGTAAGAGAAACCTCGCAGCGGTCTGCAAATGGTGCATTGAACCATTCCTCAAAATTTTGGACTGAGTTAAATATGCTTGGAAGCAGGAAGTTGAGTAGAGCCCACAGTTCCTGAAGACTGTTTTGAATTGGGGTACCAGTCAGCAAGAGCCTCCGGCGAATACGATACCTATGAAACATGGGAGATCTAATTCAATTATCCTTTTCCACAAGAGTTCTCAGTACTATATATAACCCAAAATTAGTTCAGCTACTATAGCATATTATAATAGAACCCTAAAAATTGGATCAAATGGAAGTTACAAATATTACCCTATAGGTGCTATCTTAAATAAGATTTTCTATGGAAAGCTGTAAAACCTTGATTATTCTAGGCATTTAGTCAACATAACTTCTCTCAGACAGCAATCACAATCAGCCTGAGATCCTTTCAGGAAGGACACTCAAGATAAGTTTGAAGTGCAGTATCTACATCTGTGCCATTCCAACTTACTTCCTGTAATTCTTACTATAATAGGATAACTTGGGGTAGCTTTTGCATTAGTTGAAAATTAATTTCTGCGAAAAATGACTTTTTATTGATAACCAAATAATAGCCAAGTAGAAGTGATAATCCCTTGAGAATTGAAAACTAGAACCCTAGAGTTCTGAAGCCCTTGTGGCCTTTACATCCGATATAACGTGTGTGTGCTTGTACATGGGCATGTTTTCTTTGAATACTACAACCAGATGCAAAATCGTATTGCTTCTACACTAGGAGAGGTAGTCTATATGATTGTAACCTGTTCCATTGATATGTATGCCTTCTTATACTTTTCAGTTGTTATATCATGAACATACATTTTCATAAAATAAGTGCTTTAATACTGTTTTATAGACGGAGCAGAATACCATAAGTAATAATAAGCTGTTGACCACACTGACAAAAGCAGATCAGATTACAAGGTAGGATAATTTTATGAATGCAAAAGTAGGTCAATGGCACTAAAAGATACACCCAATGTGAATACAATGTGGGAGAGCACAAGCAACTCCTATGTATCACTGAAAACAAAATAAAGAAAGCTGACCGAAAAATGCAGCATAGATAAGTATCTACTAAGCTAATCACTAGGTCTAACAAACAACAAAAGATGTATATAACAATATCATAACAGCAGTGATACAAAGTGTGAAAATTCTTGAATCTAACACATCAGAAACCCCTACTGCAATTTCTGGTTTACAATCTCCTACTTGTTATTTACATTAACAAGTTATTTAATTGCATAAACATCGAAGTAAACACTATTGCAGCCTTCACAAATATACAGATCATGCAGTGAAATAAATTGAGACAATATCACAAGGGACACTATTATTTTTGGACAATCGTCACTGGAAAAACCCAATGTGGGAAAACCAGTGTAGCAGATATGAGGGTTTTATTATTAAGCAGATTTCGTGAATACAACTATGGTGCCAAAAATGGCTCACCCAACAGAGAATGTCCTCGGCAGTATTACCTCTATCCAAAGATAGATATTCCGACAAATCAGCAACTAGATGATCAAACCCCACAGTGACTCCGCTTGTTCCCTATGCTGGACAGCGAAAACTGCTCCAAACACTACTCAGGAATTGCATCACTCCTCTAGGAGCTGCGTCACCCTCTCCCAGCTCAGAATCTGCTGATCTACTCTCAGTCTGCCTCACAAAATCTCCCGAGCGCTTCCTCTGAAGCCAAACATCAGCCTCTACAACTTTTGTGTCACCTACGTCAGCCCTCTGCATCCTCTGCATCAGCCCTTCTAGGGTCTGTGTTGTCTCTCTCAGCACTACCATGCCTCTCTGCTATGTATTCTTCAGCCTCGAACGAAAATCCCTTGTTGAACTGTCCCTCGCTGCAACTCTAACCACTAACTCAATTTCCTCAGCAAACCCTGCCCCAGAAAATCGAATCCCTAATCTCTCTTGGTGTGTCTCCAGCTAACCCTCAAACCTCCTCTTATACTTTTCCAGTTGACGATTCAACGACCGAGTTGAAGTCCCTAATCAACAGCTAAGATTAGAACTAGCTTGATCCTCGTCACTTAGAACTTTCTCACCCATTTTATATTAATACACATTAATATTTTTATTTTCCTAAGTTTAGACTTAGGGACCCATTAAAAATATTAATTATTTTAATATCTCGTCATCCGAGTGGAATTTCTCCAAACGATTTCTAGGTCTTGCCTCTCCCCCAAATTTCATGGCTAAAACACATCCGATGCTAACCAAACTCAACACTCCCTCTTAGTAAGGAATGTGCTCTAGCAATGGTTCACCATAGAAGCATCACATTGATATTTCGCATCGGTCCTTTGTGTTGATGCTTGGCCTGCTACCCCACATCCATTGCACTCTTGCTTCCTGTACTGTTTCCCATGACACTGCCACTGCCACTGCTACATCTATACTGCAGCTCCCTCTCAAAATGCTGCCTCATGCTGCCCATAGCACTGCCACTACTAACTGCTCCACTGCAACTCAGTTATCGAGAAGTAGGTAACTGCCTTCACCCAAACACTGACATCCTAGTCAGTTTGGAAGCCTCATGATGCTGAAGCTACCTCTGCTACCATCATGTGCTCCCTCTGTTGCCACTGCATTGTCGCAAACTCTTTTGTGCCTCTCACACTGCTGCTACAGACTTCTACACTCTAGCACTGCCTTGCAACTCCATCACACCTTGCTCCACCTGACACCTGTCATCATGCTACTATCTTTGAGGGCTCCCGCAGCCGGATGTGATCCAAGAATTTGGGTACCTCAGGGATCCTGCCCTTGTTCTGTAGTCCCCTTGACTACAGCTCTGTCTTCCCACCTCTTCTCTAGAGGTGCATGAGCACTCGTGGCATAATTGTTATCAGTCTCAACACCCTTGTCCACCTTTACTAGAGCAGCCTTTGAGTCGGAAGCTTCTCATTTGCCTTTCTTCCTGGGGCACTAAGAGGAATAATATCCCGGCTCCCATAGTTGAATCACTTGACCTTGGAGATGTCCTTCTTGTTCCTCTTCTGTACCCCCTGTTGTCCCGCTAATGCGAGAGCTACATCCTCCTCTTCCTTGATTCGAACTCCCTTACTGCTACTCCCTGCTTTGGTCAATCTCCTGAGCTCTTCCTGTCGAAGAGCTGCCCACATCTCCTCCCAACCGGAGAGAGTCGCTCTACCCAAAATGCTTTGGACAAATGCCTCCCACTCCTCAGAGACTGCATTCAGGGCAGTCCTGACCATGAACTCTAGATCTGGTGTAGACCCCACGGAAGTAAGCTGGTTGTGAATCCCTTACAACCTGAGAAGGAAGGGATCTATCTCCTCTCCTTTTTGCATCTGATATGACGTCAGCTGATTTTCCAATAACATCTTTCGTTGCATGGAAGAGCCCTGGTATAAGGTGGTTAGGGTCTGCCACATCTCCCTTGCTGTGTTCTTCTCAGCAATATGTGTTATTGCATGATCCTTGACCCTGTCTAGGATCATGCATTTCACCTTTGCCTGGCCTCCTCATACTTCTCATTTGCATCAGGGTCAACTGGGACAACTATTATTTTCAAGGCATAGTCCTTAATGCGATGTTTATCCAGGATTACCAAGATCTTGGCCTTCCAGATGACAAAATTGGAAGCCCCACCCAATCTGTCCTGATCCCTCAATCCGTTCACTACCATCTCTGCTCCTCTTCTCTAGACTCCCTCGAAGTCTTGATTTCCCTCTCGGAAATCCTCCAGCGAACTGTTGAATCACTACTCTCCTATCCTCCTTTTCCCGCTGCAACCTAGATCTAGATTTCTTCGCTGGAAATCTGTCGAGATAGTGCTTCCCTCTACCTTGGTTTAGTCTCCTTAGACACTATTCTGCACTAACAAAAACAATGTCCCACCTGCTCCTCAAATAGAGATCTGCTCATCTCCCTTAGCCCCGACAACTGAAGAATCTAAGCCCTTCTGGCTCTGCGCAATCACAGTGAGAACGGATCAACTCCTCCTGGCCACTGCGTCAATCCTTCCTGGCTCAGAAAGATGACTTGGCACTGCGTAAGCCTGATCCACTCCCTCCTGCCTTTGCATTGGCCTAGACAACTAACGCAGTTACTGTGTGGGCACCTCCCAACTACTACGTCACCTTCACCTAGCTCAGAGTGCTGACACAGGCACTGCATGAGCCTCTACGTCACCTTCTCTACACTATGTCACTCCTTCTGCGTCTCTGGCTCTGGAACAGCATTGTCACTTGGGACCGCCGCTTTTCTGCTGCAAATTCTCTGGATTTCTTGGTTGGTGTCTTCAATCACCTATGATTTGCAATTGCTCTGATACCAAGTGAAAATTCCTAAATCTAACATAAGAGAAACCTCTACTACAATTTCTAGTTTACAATCTCCTACTTGTTCTTTACATTAACAAGTTATTTAATTGCATAAACATCGAAGTAAACACTATTGTAGCCTTCACAAATATACAAATCATGCACTAAAATAAACTAAGACAATAACACAAGGGATACCGTTATTTTTGGACAATCGTCCCTGGAAAAACCCAATGTAGGAAAACCGGTGCAACAGATACAAGGGTTTTATTATTAAGCAGATTTTGTGAATACAACTAGGGTGCCAAAAATGGCTCACCCAATAGAGAATGTCCTCGATTGTAGTACCTCTATCCGGAGATAGATATTCTGGCAAATCAGCAACTGGATGATCAAACCCCATAGTGACTTTGGTTGTTCCCTATGCTAGACAGCAAAAGCTGCTCCAAACACTACTCAGGAACTGCGTCACTCCTCCAGGAGCTGGGTCACCCTCTCTCAGCTCAGAATTTGCCGATCTGCTCTCAGTCTGCCTCACAGAATCTCCCCAGCGCTACCTCCGAAGCCCAGCGTCAACCTCTACAGCTTTTGCGTCAGCCCTCTGCATCCTCTGCATCAACTCTATGGCCTCTGCGTCAACCCTTCTAGGGCCTGTGATGTCCCCCTCGGCACTGCGTTGCCTCTCTACTATGTATTCTTCAGCCTTGGATGAAAGTCCCTTGCTGAACTGTCTCTCCCTGCAACTCTGACTACTAGCTCGATTTCCTCAGCAAACCTTACCCCAAAAAATCAAATTCTTGATCTCTCTTGGTGTGTCTCCAACTGAACCTCAAGCCTCCTCTTATACTTTTCTAGTTGACGATTCAACGGTCGAGTTCAAGTCCCTAATCAATGGCTAAAATTAGAACTGGCTTGATGCTCGTCACTTAGAACTTTCTCACCCATTTTATATTAATTCACATTAATATTTTTATTTTCCTAAGTTTAGACTTAGGGACCCATTAAAAATATTAATTGTTTTAATATCTATTCATCTGGGTGGAATTTCTCCAAATGATTTCTGGGTCTTGGGATCTCATGTGCCTTAGCATCTCCACCAAATTTCATGGCTAAAGCACATTCGATGCTAACCAAAATCAACACAATGTGAGTGTGTCCAGCACTCGAACGCTGCACATCTCAATGCTGAGAGAGAGAGAGAGAGAGAGAGAGAGAGAGAGAGAGAGATGAGGATGATGTCAATGAAGTCAAGATCTCCCAGACCTAACAAATAAGAGTGAAGGGAGCAACCAGGAAACTGGCTTACTGTCATTGTCGTCAAGCACCATAATGGGATCCAGTTGTACAATCTTGGAGTAAGGGAGCGTAGAAGCAAGGAACCCCTTCTCTCCTACAATCCAAGGTCTAAGGGAAGAAACTCTATATAGATCTTCAACTGCTCAACTGAGGTTGGGAAATAGTCAAACAGTGGGAAGCTCCCTACTCTAGACTGATTTAGAATTGGTCCATCTCTCACTATGATGATCTGTGATCTAATGCCTGGTCCAACACCTCCAAACAAGCCTCAAGGATATCAGTCAATCTCCTAAAGGGTTAAGTTGAGGGGATACTAGAGGTTTCATCACTCTATAGTCTGAAGCAACGTTGCATGAAGCAGGGACGAAGAGGGCACGTTTTTTTTGGAAACGGGAACGTGGAAGCATCATTTCCCAACAATCTAGGAAGCAAAGCGTCTCAAAAGCGTCTACAATATATATGTATACATTTTTATATTATGAAGCTTTAAATTCGATAATGAAGCTCTGGTGGAAATCGTTAATGGTTGACCTAGGACCTCGTGGCATCAGAGGTTTTTGCAAACAAATGTTGCATGGCACAAGTGTGGGGCAGCCACGTGGATGATGGGCCAAGGGTGGAGCTCAGCGTCGTGGTAAATGTGCTCTTTCCAAGGCAAGTTTTCATTTGGTTTTTGTTTATCTCCTTATTCCGTTCTCGGTTGTCTGATAGTTTTTTGCCACTTGGATGATAGAAGGCATCATTGGTTTTCCCTGTCTTACCTTCTCCTAATTTGTGCTGGTTACATTCTCGTCGTATTTTTCATTTTGGGCCACTATTTTCCTGAAGATGTGTAGGTCACCTGGGTTAGTAGGGTGTGAGGATTCCTGTTTGCTATTGGTTTCCTCTCGAAGCACTCTCCGGGCTCTCCAATCGGTTTTTTTAGTTATTCTCCTTTACACTGTTTGCATGATGGTGAACCCGTCTGACTATTTGGACTTAGACCCAGCTCCGAAGGACATTCTGTCGATTTGGGTGTTGGAACTAACAGAGAAGAATCTGGTGATGGCGAAGGCGGTTATGCCAGTTAAGTCTCCACTTGGCAAAAGTTTGCGTACAAAGCTGGCATGGGATTATGGCAATGGACTAGGGTTGCAGGAGGAGTCAAAACCCCTATCTTCAAAGGTGGTTTGTAGTTTTCCGAACTCTGAAATCCATGAAGGTCTAAATGGGGCAGCTCTGGCAGACTTTTCTATTGGGACGTCGGCGGGTTTTCATGTAAGCCCAAAATCCTCTCCTACAGTCTTTGGTTCTAGGGTTTTAATGGGTGGTCTAGAAGATATTGTGAGAAGTAGTGGCTTAAAGAGGCAGGAAGGGTTACAATCATGCCTTAATGAGTTATTGGGGGTGGGAAAGTCGGCTAGGGGCACGACCCTGTACAAAACTTTGAATTGTAAAATTCTTGTTTCGACTTATGCTATCAATCTATCAGAGTCATTTCGGTTAGAAGCGGAGTCTGTTGTTTCTGGGGAGAAACCTTTTATTGGGTTTCCAGAGATAAATTTTTCGGTGGGTTTGCCTCTTTAGGAAGAATCAGGGAATGTTGAGCTAGGGTTTCATGTTTACCCAAGTAAAGGTTTGGATTTGGTCGGACATCCTGAGGCGGGAACTTTGGGGGCAAAGGAGGGTGGTCATATTCCCATTCTCAGCACTTATGGGGAGGATTTTGCCCTTGAAGGCCTACAGAACTTTATATTATCGCCAAACAATCCCTTGGGAGGTGTTCAGGGCTTGGAAAGCCATCGGGATGAAGAAAATGCCTTTGTCGCCCCTTTGTAAATGGTTTGTCCTCTTCACAGAAGACGAAGAAAGGGAAGGCCATAAGAAAGGAGGAGAAACATAAACTAAGTTTAGGGGTCGACATTCGGCTGGATGAAGAATTGGACGCATCTGAGCGAATCATTGTGGGACGTCACAGGTCAAGGGCAAACGCTTTACAACAAACTTTATAAAGGAATGGATAAGCAAGGAATGGTCATCAGCGTTGGATTCTCAGACGGAGGATATTTTCTTGTCAAGGGGTTGGTTTATGGTTCACTTCTCAAATGCAGAAGCGTTGATTCGGTTCTGGAGAGGAACTGGGGTTTTGGGAAAGTTCCAATTTTCTTTAAAAGATGGCATCCCCTCTTCGATGCACAAAGAGAAAGATTGGGAGAGATCCCATTGTGGGTGCGCTTTCCGTCACTCAATCCATAGCTTTGGTCAATGGATGTCTTCATGGCGATTGCGAACATCTTGGGAACTTTTTTGGAAGCTAATATGTCTTTCCAATTGTCTATGGACAAGAAGGTGGCACGTACTCTGGTTAAGTTGGACCCGAAGGAGGGGTTGGCAGACATGATGCAGATTCAGGTGGCTGGCTACTCCTTTACGCAGATCCTGGACTATGAACAAATGCCCGATCGATGTCACTGTTGTCATAAACACGACCAATTGGCAAGGGATTACCCTCTAGGCTTCAGACGCAAAGGGAAGAATAGGGTGGAGCTGGTTCAGGGAACGCAAGAGAAGCCTGTGGATGCAGTTATGGAGCAAGCAATTCCGCCAGAGGAACATCAAGTTGATGTTCAAGTTCAAAATGAAATCAATGAAGATCAATAGGCAACTCCTGTTGAGGCTGATGGGATTGCTTCTTTTCACGAGCAGAACGAGATGACAAAGGTGGAGACATCTCTCCCTGCGGGTACCGCCTCTCACTTACCTCTCTCTCTTTCTTTTTTGTGTTCGCCCCTTGTGGATCCTTGTTTCGGGCCTGGTTCTTCCAAGCCATCTATTGATGCATTATCTTCCCATTGCAATATCTCCTTGGCCCTTGACAACATCATTACGTTGATTCCGACTTTAAATCTTTCTGGACCCTCGCTACTGGGTTTTGGTCTTTCCTCTCCCTTTGTATTTTGCACGGACAAACCTCATTACAACCTTCGGCCTCAACATTAAAGACACCATCTGGGTGATCCGGTGGGAGGTCTCGACCCCCTATACGACTCTACTAGCCCCCCTAAGACTCGGGGAAGGAAATCGAACCTATCTAAAGCCTAGTTAAAAGCTAAGATTGACATAGTTGATGGCAAACAATTATCCCTAAAAGGGTCGCTTAGAGCAGCGATGACCCCCTTGGTAGTTTGCAAATGATCTTGTTGTCTTTCAACTGCAGAAAAAGTTGGCTTTAAAACACTTGCTTAAGAATGTGTGTTGTGATGTTATTATGCTCCAAGAGGTCCTAGCACCTGGGGAGTCTATATTAAATATTTTGAGAAACATGATTTCTGGTTGGTCCTTTATGGCTCTGGATGCAAATCGACATTCAGGGGGTTGGCATTGGGCATAAAAGATTGCAGTTTGAAACTCTTAAATTCATGGGGTTCAGATTTGATGTTGGAAGTGGATGTTTACTCATATGAACTTTGTATAAATTTAACACTCCTAAATATCTATGGGCCCTGTCAGATTCGTATTCCTTTCTGGAATAATTTGTTCTCAAAATCCTTTCTAAATTGCACAAACCTTGTGGTTGGAGAGGATCTAAATTCTAAATGTCTCCTTATGGATCTCTAAATCTTGGGACCAAATGCATAGGTGCACCCTTTGGCTGATTACTTCCTAAACAAGATTTGAATGGGGACATTGCTTGACGTTGATCTTCTAAAAGAAACTCCTACCTGGAGAATTAGGAGGGTTGGCGAGGCAAGGGTAGCCAAGCACTTAGATCGCTTTCTGATCAAAGAAGATCTAGTTGCACATATACCTTTTTTCATCAATGGGTTGGTTTTGGGGCTGACTCGGACCATTTTCCAAATTTTATGGAACTAGAAGGGGCTAGTAGGACGCCTGGCTCTCCTTTTAAATTCAATTCTTCATGGCTAAAAGATATGTCTTACAATAAATTGCTTCGTGAGATTTGGAGTTCTCAGAATGGATCCTTGGGCTTATCCTTTGCCAGTCCTTTATGGAGAAACTAAAAAAAATGAAACAAGCAACGATCTCTTGGGCAAAGGAAAAATCTTTAACGGGTGAAGCAGTATTAAAATCTATTGAGTATGATCTGGAAGCATTAGAAAGTCTGCAAGGGGATGGGTATGGGACGGAAGAAAAAAAGAGAAGGATAAAAGTTATGGAGGGGAAAAGGTTCAAGATTCTGAAACAAATTGAAGAAAAGTGGAGGCTGAAAAGTAGAGCTATTTGGCTTCAGGCAAGAGATGAAAACTCCAAATTTTTCCAGAACTATGCTAAGGGAAGGAAAAACTCAAATACAATCTGGAAATTGAAAAATGAAGAAGGGGAGTCGGCTTCTTCTTTTAGCGAGTTGTCAACAATGGGGGTTAGTTATCTCAAAAACTTGTTCAAAGCTCTCCCTGAGGCCACCATTGCCAAAGCCAATCAAGTGCACAAGTTTTCCCTAGCTTTGTGGACAATGAGGATAATGATATCCTTATGGCCCCTGTTTCAAAGGGCGATGTGGAGGGGTTTCATCACTCTATGCAAAAAAGAGAAGAGCCTGGATCCTGATGGATGGATGATGGAATTTTTCCATCATTTCTTTGATCTAATTGGGGATGAGCTCGCTGGATTGGAAGAGGAATCCAGGCATAGGGGATTCGTTCACAACCCTTTTAACACAACATTTTTGGCTTTAATCCCAATGTCCGATGATCCTCAAAGTTTTGATGATTTCAAACCCATATCCTTATGCAATTGCACATACAAAATTATTGCAAAAAACTATTGCTCGTCGATTAAAACCTATTCTCTCAAAAAAACATTTCCTCGAAACAGTTTGGCTTTCTTGAGGGCAGGCAAATCCATGAAGCTATTGGTGTGGCCTAGGAATCCTTGCACATTATCAAAAGGAATAATAAAAAAGGAATGGTTGTTAAGGTTGATCTTTCAAAGGCTTATGATAAGATCAGCTGGATGTATTTACCAGTGTTGTTAAAAGCGCGATTTAATCGCGCTTTTTTGAAAAAATCGCGATTTAATCGCGCTTTTTTGAAAAAATCGCGCTTTTTCCCCCCAACGATTTAATCGCGCGTTTTATAGCAAAAAGCGCCGGTTTTTTTGCTGCTTTTTCCGAAAAAAGCGCGCTTTTTACTGAAAAAATCGCGGGGCCGGCAGGCAGCGGGTTTTATAATGAAAAAAAAGGTTTTTTCACTCCTCATTTGGACAGTCAGGCGCACGATTTGGAGGATAGGAGCTAGGAGAGAGGAGCTGGAGGGTTTCTTGCCGATTCGAAGTGGCTAGACTCACTATTTCAAGAGGAGATCACCATTTTCACCGTGAAATGGTATGTAGGTTAATTTTTTTTTGTTTTCATTGTTTCAAAACATTGTTTTTCTATGTTTTTAATTTTTTTTGTTGAAAAACTTCATATGGGCACCATTTTTTTTTTTGTTTTCATTGTTTTTAAAGAATTGTTTGTATTTCTTCATTGATTTGGGATGGGTAACTTGGTATGGCTATGGGAACCATTTTTTTTTTCATTTTTTTTAAACATTGTTTATGTTTTTTCATTGTTTTTGGCATTTGCTTGCCATTTGGTTGGGTAACTTGGGTTTGGAACTTGTAATTTTGTAAATGGCAAATGCTAAATTGTAATCCTAAATTCATATTTCCTAATCCTTATTAATTTTAATTTTTTCCCATAGGGTTGCAACTTCAAAGTTAAAAAACAAACATGCCAAGGAAATTGGATCCTTTCTGGGATTATGGTGAGCCTAATGCTCCGAATGATAGACAAAACTTGACTTGCAAGTTGTGTGGAAAGGAGATACGCGGGGGGGTGTATAGGTTGAAGTATCACCTTGCACAAATCCCTGGGCATGATGTGGGGCCTTGTACAAATACAACTGCTGAACATATCCAAAGAGCCATGAGAGCACTGGGAGAATTAGAGCAGACTAGAGAGGCCAAAGAAGAACTGAAAAGGCAACTAAGAAGGTCAACTGAAGGAAGTGGGCCAAGTGGCGCTGGTTCTACTGTAGCATCAGTCAATCCGGTAGCTGCATCATCATTTTTTGTTCCTCGAACCACACCTGGTTCACAGCCATCTATCGGTTCAATGCTAAAAAGAACCGAGAAAGAAGAAGCTGACAACTTGCTAGCAAAATTTCTCCTCTGGAGTGATATTCCTTTCAGCATTCTAAGGAATAATCCATTTTTCCAACCTGCTGTTGATGTTATTGCCAGTGTTGGCCCGGGGTACAAAATCCCTTCTTATCATGATTTCAGAGGCCAGATTCTTCAAAATCAAAAGCGTGACTGCACCCAAAGATT